>BPLR01021406.1:0-89029 GCA_021605095.1 Caerostris extrusa
TATATATATCAAGTATAGCATCAATATATTACCATAACGTGATGAATTAAAACAAATTTCAATTTTACAACTTTTTTTGGTGTGTTTAAGAGTAGTAACAAATCACACACGTTGCATTCCTTGCATAAATTTTTTATATATATCAAGTATAGTCATCAATATATTACCATAACGATGAATTAAAACAAATTTCAATTTTAAAACTTTTTTGTGTGTTTAAGACCCATAGTAACAAATCACACGTCGATATATTACTTGCATAAATTTCATTTACAATGGTGTGTTTATATCAAGTATAGTGTCATTATATTACCATAACGTGATGAATTAAAACAAATTTCAATTTTACAACTTTTGGTGTGTTTAAGAGTAGTAACAAATCACACACGTCGCATTCCTTTGCATAAATTTCTTATATATATCAAGTATAGTCAATATATTACCATCAATATGAATTAAAACAAATTTCAATTTTAACTTTTGTGTGTTTAAGATGAATTCCTTTGCATAAAATTCTCAAGTAGTGTCAATTTTACATAACGTGATGAATTAAAACAAATTTCAATTTTTTAAAACTTTTTTTGATGTGTTTAAGAGTAGTAACAAATCACACACGTCGCATTCCTTTGCATAAATTTCTTATATATATCAAGTATAGCATCAATATATTACCATAACGTGATGAATTAAAACAAATTTCAATTTTACAGCTTTTTGGTGTGTTTAAGAGTAGTAACAAATCACACACGTCGCATTCCTTTGCATAAATTTCTTATATATATCAAGTATAGCATCAATATATTACCATAACGTGATGAATTAAAACAAATTTCAATTTTACAACTTTTTTTGGTGTGTTTAAGAGTAGTAACAAATCACACACGATGAATTGCATTCCTTTGCAAATAAATTTCTTATATATATCAAGTATAGTGTCAATATATTACCATAACGTGATGAATTAAAACAAATTTCAATTTTACAACTTTTTTTGGTGTGTTTAAGAGTAGTAACAAATCACACACGTCGCATTCCTTTTGCATAAATTTCTTATATATATCAAGTATAGCATCAATATATTACCATAACGTGATGAATTAAAACAAATTTCAATTTTACAACTTTTTTTGGTGTGTTTAAGAGTAGTAACAAATCACACACGTCGCATTCCTTTGCATAAATTTCTTATATATATCAAGTATAGCATCAATATATTACCATAACGTGATGAATTAAAACAAATTTCAATTTTACAACTTTTTTTGGTGTGTTTAAGAGTAGTAACAAATCACACACGTTGCATTCCTTTGCATAAATTTCTTATATATATCAAGTATAGTGTCAATATATTACCATAACGTGATGAATTAAAACAAATTTCAATTTTACAACTTTTTTTGGTGTGTTTAAGAGTAGTAACAAATCACACACGTCGCATTCCTTTGCATAAATTTCTTATATATATCAAGTATAGCATCGATATATTACCATAACGTGATGAATTAAAACAAATTTCAATTTTACAACTTTTTTTGGTGTGTTTAAGAGTAGTAACAAATCACACACGTTGCATTCCTTTTGCATAAATTTCTTACCATATATATCAAGTATAGTAGTCAATATATTACCATAACGTGATGAATTAAAACAAATTTCAATTTTACAACTTTTTTTTTGGTGTGTTTAAGAGTAGTAACAAATCACACACGTGCATTCCTTTGCATAAATTTCTTATATATATCAAGTATAGTGTCAATATACTACCATAACGCGATGAATTAAAACAAATTTCAATTTTACAACTTTTTTTTGGTGTGTTTAAGAGTAGTAACAAATCACACACGTCGCATTCCTTTGCATAAATTTCTTATATATATCAAGTATAGCATCAATATATTACCATAACGTGATGAATTAAAACAAATTTCAATTTTACAACTTTTTTTGGTGTGTTTAAGAGTAGTAACAAATCACACACGTTGCATTCCTTTGCATAAATTTCTTATATATATCAAGTATAGTGTCAATATATTACCATAACGTGATGAATTAAAACAAATTTCAATTTTACAACTTTTTTGTGTGTTTAAGAGTAGTAACAAATCACACACGTTGCATTCCTTTGCATAAATTTCTTATATATATCAAGTATAGTGTCGATATATTACCATAACGTGATGAAAACAAAAAACAAATTTCAATTTTACAATAAATTTTTTTATATATCAAGTATAGCATGTGTTTAAAATTTCAATTTTACAAGTAAGTAGTAACAAATCACACACGTTGCATTCCTTTGCATAAATTTCTTATATATATCAAGTATAGTGTCAATATATTACCATAACGTGATGAATTAAAACAAATTTCAATTTTACAACTTTTTTTGGTGTGTTTAAGAGTAGTAACAAATCACACACGTCCTAATTCTTTGTATAAATTTTTATATATATCAAGTATAGTGTCAATATACTACCATAACGCGATGAATTAAAACAAATTTTAGTCTTACAACTTTTTTTGGCAATAAGAAAACACATGCCGCCTTTTTTGTCATTTCAAATTCTTGAACTTATCATTAATTTATAAATGAATTCATTAATTATATATCAATCACAAAGAAAATAAAAATCAAGCTGGTTTGTATTTTCTTCATTCCATCTTAAATAATACAGATCCGGCCTTGCCCCAGGCTGCCGTCTACAGGCTGACCTTCGTTCTATCCCTGAAGATACAATTTTAATACAGGCGCCAGTGGTAACCGTTAAACTAAGAGGAAGATAAATGATATAACCACTCACTTAGTGTTTACTATTCAGCAGATCAAGACTGGATTAAAAAATTTTTATCTTCTTTCAGATTTAGAAGATAGAGACAGGTTCTCGTTTTCAATGTTAATTTTTGCTTATATGAAAAATGATTGCGTAAGTACAATATTTGAAATTATTTAGAAGATATGGATGTAACCTATGTGCTATTTGTTTTGTATAGTACTTAAATACTGGATTGTCTGAGCTCTAATTTTTTTACTCTGAAATTTTTCTATGAATGAAATACTTATGTTTCTATTGATTGGTTGATTGAGTGATAATTTTATACGATAATTAATTACGAGTAAAATGATGCTATTATTGTAAAAATGTAGTGCTATTGTACTTTGGTTTATAAATTAAAAAAAAAAACATTTAATACATTGAAAGAAAAATATTAGCATGGAGTAACTATAAAACTAATTAGTATGTACAACATGTTTAAACAAAGTATATGTATACAAACAAATTAGTATGCTAATAACAAATGAGTATGCATACAAAACAAACAAGTAATATTTTAACAAATTAAAATGACTTTTTAACACAACAAATTAGTATGTTAACAACAAGTATGCATACAAACAAATTAGTATGTTAACAACAAATTAGTATTTTACACAACAAATTAGTATTTTAACAACAAATTATGCATATTAGTATGATAACAACAGAAATTGGTATGCATACAAAACAAATTAGTATGACAACAACATGTTAGATAAAAATAGATATAAAGCACAAAAACCACTTTTTATAAAATAACTTATTGAAATTATTCACCATAATTAATGTTATAAAATATCCGTTTTCATCTAAAATTATATTACATTATACACTTTTCCTCGAAAAAAATCCCATAAATATTTTCTTATTTTTATTCTGTTATTCCTTGGGGTTTTTATTATAGGCATATTTGCAGAGTATTAATTTCAATTTAAAAACAATATAATCAATACAGAATATTCATTCATGTTACATTGACATAAATAATTAAAGATTAAGAGCCGTTTTTGGTACAATTTGAAGTCTACGCTTAAATTTAATAGGGGTTTGAAGTTTCCTCATAGTCCGCGAAAATCACTAATTTCGAAAACCTTATAAGATATGAAAGATAATCTGCAAGAAGAAAAACTATAAAACATTATAAAAATGAATTGTTCTTTTACAGTTTTATTATGTAATAAATGTTAAACAGATTATGAAATATTAACCAGTTGTATATTAATCTAACAAATTTAATGTTTTTGTTTATGGTCTAAAATTAAGTAAACAAGTTTTTAAAAAAAGTAATAAAAGTTTAAAGAATATTTCGAAAAGTTAATTACGTAATTATTACTTAATAATTAAAGATTGAACTACATTAAACATTTAATTCAACTGATTGTGATGTTGCATTGAACAATATGCGCTGAGAAGATTTTAGGAAGATTAAATGTGTGCACATCATATTCAACAAATATGTTATTCTAATTTTCTTGTTCTATTGTTTTATTCTTTTGATATCCCTTTAAAAATCCCACCTGGGAATAATATTCCGATATGATGACAAGTATACTAAATATGATTTAAATTGTTTTTTATTATTATTTTAACAGCTTTTTAAGTATGTACAATTTATTTAATATACAATATTGTCAAAGAAAATACTACAGATATATAAGTTTTAAACAGACTACATAGATTTTTCTAAATAATAAGTTTGGTATTATTTTAGATATTTGTAATCAACAATGTTGTTTTTATGGATATTTTCTTCATAATATTTCTCATAAAATATTGAGAAATTTGAATTGAAGTTAATGAATAAAAATTATATTTTATTATAACATTTGTCATTCACTAAATATGTTTTCGTTATTTAATACAATCTGAATTATTTTTTCTGAAATTTTTACGTTGCAAGCATATATTTTTCATAATATTTCGAGAAACACTTATTTTGCTTATAATATAATAAATTGAATTATTCATGTAATCTTTTTCAAGTAGTAAAAATTTATTTTGGGAAAACAAAATATGTACCAGAACAATATATTATACAATATATACGAACATATATTATACATACATATACGAACATATATTATACATACATATACGAACATATATTATACATACATATACGAACATATGTTATACAACAAATATTGTTATACAGTCAATATTGTTATATACCGATATTATATCTTCAATAGAAATAAATATGTTAACTTTTTCTTCGTGATTTTTGTTTCATTATAGAACTTCAGTTAATTAAATACTTTAAAACATTTTTCTTACAAAATATATTTATTAAATATATTTTACATATTTATGAAATATATTTTTACATATTTATGAAATATATTTTACATATTTATGAAATATATTTTACATATTTATGAAATATATTTTTACATATTTATGAAATATATTTTACATATTTATGAAATATATTTACATATGAAAAATAAGCAGATGTCAATAGGTATGATAGCCCTCAAAAATTCACACAAAATGTTAATAAAACGTGATATACAAGAAAAAAATACAATTAAAAGAGAATTTCCTTTAATTTCAAAAATAATTAAGGAAATTATTGAAAACATAATAAGAAAAAAAATGCGCTATAAACCGTTATTAAAGCGTAAAGACCTTAGGAAAAATTATCAAATCAAAATATTAATTCCTACTTCTAAGCATTATGTCATGACCTGTCTGTTACTTCCGCAAAGTAGATGAACAAACAAACGAAAGTAGCGAAAGTTGACATTCATGTAAACAAAACAAAAAAGAAGAACAACAAAGCTACAAACAAACAAACAAACAAACAAATAAGCAGATAAAATATAAAAACAGCAAGGCCAATCATGTCAAAGAGTGATGTTGAAATCTCAACCGTAATTGCCGTTAAAGCCACTAATAAGAGTATGCAAAAGAAATAACGAAATAGAAAAATAAAAACCACATCTTGAAAATTAAAACAAAAATATATGAGATTGGCCTATTTAGA
This sequence comes from Caerostris extrusa, assembly GCA_021605095.1. Lineage (NCBI taxonomy): Eukaryota > Metazoa > Arthropoda > Arachnida > Araneae > Araneidae > Caerostris > Caerostris extrusa. The sequence goes on from BPLR01021406.1 coordinate 5,806, forward strand.
ACTGGATTTTAAAGGAATAAAAAAAAAAATTATAAAAAAAAAAAAAAGACAAAAAAAAATAAATAAAAAAGATTTTCTGCACCGGTTTTCACCCACCATCCTTGGGTGCGTAAACTGGAAAGAGGAATAAAATTTGAATTTCTCCCGGTGTAGGTTAAGGCCAACAACATTCAAAGAAGGGTTCCGTCAATCGACAAAAACATTTTAATACCTCATTTTCTCCCCCTCCCCTTTAGAAAAGACCAATGATCTCCCCCTTTTCCAATTTGAAATGCTAATTGTAGTGATGTGTTTTGCGTAAAAAGTAAAATGTGCTTTTGGATCGAGTTTTGTTAATGTTCGAGTTTTGACCTATTGCTTTTCAAGATATTTCGGTTTCACTTTCTCTGCTCTTAAAGGTGTTTTGTCTGCGATGATCTTTGGGTTTTCTCATGTACTCTATTTGATGGCATTTTTTATAAAAGAGGTAAAGTATTAAAAAAATAGCATGCTTTGTTTGTTCTTAAAATAATTGAATTATTTATTTCATAAAAGATTTCAATTTCTACAGGAATCCATTTATTTCTTGCTTTAAAATTTTTACAATTGAAGGTCTTTAAATATCAAATATTATATCTATATTGACATTTAAATAAAAATCGAGTTCCATCTATTATAAAATAATTATTTAAATCAAAACAAATAATATTTAATTTCAAAATAGTATCATTAAATTTCTTTTAATAGATATTTTAATAACATAATTAATTTATTACAATTTGAAGTAAAATTTATGTTTATCATAATCAATGATTATTACATTTTGTAATAATTATTTTACATTTAATGCTTCTGAGAGACAATTAAATTAATTTGCTTTGATTTATTTTTGAAAATTAATTGCACAATTATTTATTTTAATTACGTAAAAAATAACTATTGAATACAAATGTGTATAAATGTATATATAAATGTAAAGGATATTTTATATCTCAAAAATAATTACTGAGATTTCGCAATTAAAAAAACTTAAAATATAAGTATCTCCTTGAGCTAGAGTACTGAGCATAAACTCAAAGAAATAAAAATCGACTTCCATCCATGATAAAATAATTATTTAAATCGAATAATATTTAATTTAAAAATAATATCACTAAATTTCTTTTAATAGATATTTTAATAACGTAATTAATTTATTACAATTTAAAGTAGAATTTATATTCATCATAATCCATGAATTTTACATTTAGTAATAATTTCTTTACATTGAATGTTTCTAACTGTCAATTAGATTAATTTGTTTATTTATTTTTTAAAATTAATTGATTGCACAATTATTTATTTTAATTACGTAAAAGTAACAATTGAATTCAAATATGTGTAAAAGATATTTTATATTTAAGATGTAATTATAGAGTTTTCGCTATTAAAAAAAAACTTAAAATGTGAGTACCTCCTAGAGATATTTATTACAGGCTATTTAACTATTGATTCAAATATTCTTTATGATCGTCTAAACTTTGATAACATAATAATTTCCATTGATCTTACAACTGTTATTGAAAAAGAATGTTAGAATTCTTGATGTATTAAAATAAAATTATAAGGCAAAAGAGTTGATCCTTTATAAAAAATAATTACGATATTTAACCTCAAAAACTAAGTACTGAATATAAATTCAAATGTTCAACGAATCAATTCAAATTAAATGCACGCATTAAAGTGTTTTAAATAAAGAAAAGCAACTTATTTTAAAATGGAGTATAAAATGTAATAATTAATCGCATTGAATAATTTTTCATGTTTTCGCACAGATAATTATACTTTTATTTTATTTCAAAAAAGAATATTCATTTTTTTTTTTTTTTGCCGTTAAAAATTTTCGTTTAAAAGTAAATATAATTAATTCAACGATTCAAAGAAATCTTAATAAGTAAGAAAATATTTTATTTTTATGTATTCCATTTATATTTTTATTTGAAATAAAAGGATATCTGTGATGTAAAACAATATTTATTGCAAATTTATAATTTTAGAAATGTAATGCAAGTGCCTAATATTTTTTATTGCTATAGAAAAACAAAGCTTTAAGAAACTACAATAAATTATAATTAACATAACTCTTCAATAGCATTGTATTTTATAAGCTCTAATTTCTTCCTTGAATTCCTTTCATTAATTAAGCTTAAATCATGTTTAATTGGTTGGTATTTGCATATTTAACTAAAAATATGTTATCTGAAGAAATATATATGCCCCTTTGGAAAATGTTAATTTCTCACATTCAGTTTCACATTCGAATTTACGATGAAATTCTTGCCTTTTGTTGAACTTATTTCTTTAAACAATTTTATTTAGTGTCATCTTCAAACAAAGTAATCTCAATTTAAGAATCATTTATATCTATTGCAAAGAATATATTTGTAAACTATACATCAGACTTGACTTAAATTAAATGTACAAAATTTAAAAGAAGGAACCAACACTTTCACAGACAGTTTAATTTTAGTAAATTAATAAGATTAATATTTAACATTAGAAGCAAAAAAAGCAACTAATTTATCTTTGCATTCACAAATACGATAGCTATTTCGATATTTGAGAAATATCCTCAAACGGAAATTCTACTAAGCTAAAATTGAAGGTAATAGAAAGTCTTTGAAATAATAGTTTCCGTTTAAAAAAGAATCCATTGTCAGATATCTAATATATTACACAATGTGTGATAAAATAGGCTTTAATTAAATTTAGAGTGTATGTTGTCTCTCTGTCATATTTCTAAGATTATTTTCTAGAAGCACGAAATGTAATTGAGCTTTAATGGGAAAATTTTCTATATATTACTATACTTATTTAATTAATACCATTACAATATTTAAAGCAGCGTCATAAAATTAGACTATTTAATTAATACAAACATAGCAAACACTTTCCAATAAGATTACTCGGATAATTTTTAAATTGATTAGAAAATATCTTTTATCATTTATTAAGTATTGTCTTTATTATTTAAAGCATCATAAAATTAGACTATTTAATTAATACAAACATAGCAAACACTTTCCAATAAGATGATTTTTAAATCGATTAGAAAATGTCTTTTATCATTGATTAAGTATTCTTTTCATTATTTTATCATAGAATTGAATATGATTTTCTATGGAGGTTCCAAAATAAAGAGGTAAAAAGAGAAAAAAATGTGAAATTCCAACAAAGAAATTTAAAATGTTTCTTACTAGTACATTTTTATAAAATTGGCGATATTCTGATATTCTATTCAGATCTTATGTAATAGGTGTATTTTTGAGAAACAGAGCAATTGTTATTTTTTTTATTTAACATATTAACATTCCCAGTAAATCAAACTATTACACAAATTTAAAACCGATAATAATAAAATTAATGTTTTATTTTGCTCATCAAATATATTGTTTATAATTGCAGTAACTTAATATTTAAAATAATCTTTTTACTTATTTGTATACAAAAATTGAATTTGTATGGAGCTGTTGACTATATAATTAATATTTTAAACATTCTAATTAAGTAATTTTCTATAAGAAAAGACAGAAAGGAATTGTCAGAAAAACTTGTCGCTTATATGAAAAACGTGTTTGTTCTTGTAACAAAAGTGTTTCTTCTTAGGTAAATACTTTATATGTTTTTTATTATTAATATTAATATTGCGCTACAAATGTATTTTTATAAAATATCAGAATAGTCTTTCAAATTTAATAAATTTTAATGAAAAAATTTATAAACTGTATATATATATGTGTGTGTGTCATAAAATTTTATAAATTTTATTTGATTGCACAACTTTTACAATTTTACTATATTTGTTGAATTAATACTTTATTAGAGAATTATATTCATTTTATTCTTGAAAAACATTTACAATTTTTGAATAACTAAATACAAAAATTTCAAAAGAAATTTATGGCTAAAGCGAAATGGTTATCAATTAAAGCAAAATGGTTGTTAATTAATTGCATACAAACTTATTGGATATACTCCAACAATGAATTAAAAAAATTAGGTTTCTACTTTAAATAAAAGAATAAAAAATCTTACCTATTTATTATCTTTATCAAATACTGAAGTGAAAATTTAGATATAGAAAATAATTCAAGTCCTTAAACCATTCTAACTTACAGCTATTATCATAAATATTTTCATTATCAATGAATAAAAAAAATTAAAAATTTTCTACTTTAAAAATTTAAAAATTTTCTACTGTTCGACATAACAATAATGCTTTCATATCTATATTGATGTTTAATAAACTTATTATTGTTATCATATAAAAAAAGAAAAATTATTATTATTATAATTTGCCAACAAAATAATCTGGCTAATAGTGAATGGTATTAATCAGCATGGATTAATAATTCCGAAAAATTTGATTGTCTGACTATACCAATATTTAAATTTTAATAATAAACTATTATTTTTAACAATTATTGAATACTTGTTAGAATAATTTAATGATATTTATTAAAAGCATTTTTAAATTTTGAACATTGCTACACTTTTTTACCTCCCTTCGTTTAAAAATATTAAATTAATTATTTCCTAAAAAATTAAATAATCTTATTAATTATTCACTTTAACTATTAAAATAAGGAAGTTCAGTGTTTTCATGCTTGTAATGGAGAAAACCCCGAAAATTCTCATCAAGCTGTTCATTCAGGACATTTTTGCAATATCCTGCAACTTACTTACTTTTCAAGACACTGTTTGAAAAAAAAAAAAAAAAAAAAAAAAAAACTATCAGTGGGCAGAACGTGTCAGCTCATTTGTTAGATATATTTACTACTAATGGACTACGAATTAATTTTTTTTAATATTTTAATCATATTTTTTAAATTAAAATTTATGCAATGTTTCATTAGTGAATCCAGTTTTCTTCAAAATATATATATATATATATATATATAACATATATATGATATAACATATACATTATACACTGAAGTGACAAAAGTCATGGGATAGCAATATGCAAATTTTCAGATGGCAGTAGCATCACGTAGAATAGGTATAAATGCGCAGTGCTTTCGCAGAGCTTTCATTTCTGTTCAAGTTATACATGTGAAGAGGTTTTGACGTGATGATGACCGCACGACGGAATTAACAGACTTTGAACGCGGAATGTTAGTTGGAGCTAGACGCATGGGTCATGCCATTTCGGAAATCGTTGGGAATTCAACATTCCCAGATCCACTGTGTCAAGAGTGTGCCGAGAGTATGAAATTTCAGGCATAACATCCCACCATGGACAGCGCAGTGATCGACCGCCTGCACTTAACGACCGAGACCGGCGACGTCTGCAAGAGTCGTAAATTCTAACAGACAAGCAACACTGCGTCAAATAACCGCAGAAATCAATGTGGGACGTACAAGGGACTTGTCTGTTAGAACTGTGCGGAGAAATTTGGCTTTCTTGGGCTATTCCAGCAGAAGACTGACTCGAGTGCCTTTACTGACAGAACGACATCGCTTGCAGCGACTCTCGTGGGCACGTGAGCATATCGGTTGGTCCCTAGATGAATGGAAAACCGTGGCCTGGTCCGATGAGTCACGATTTCAGTTGGTAAGAGCTGATGGTAGGGTTCGAGTGTGGCGCAGACCCCACGAAGCCATGGACCCAAACTGTCAGCAAGGTACTGTTCAAGCTGGTGGTGGCTCCGTAATGGTGTGGGCTGTTTTTTCATGGCATGGACTTGGTTCTCTGGTGCGACTGGACCGAACATTGACTGGAAATGCTTATGTTCAGCTACTTGGAGATCACTTGCAGCCATTCATGGACTTCATGTACCCAAACAACGATGGGATTTTTATGGATGACAATGCGCCATGTCACCGGGCCACAACTGTTCGCGATTGGTTTGAAGAACATTCTGGACAATTCCAACGAATGATCTGGCCACCTAGATCGCCAGACATGAATCCCATCGAGCATTTATGGGACATCATAGAGAGGTCTGTTCGTGCCCAAAATCCTGCACCATCAACGCTTTCACAATTATAGACGTCTATCGAGACAGCATGGCTCAATATTCCTGCAGAAGACTTCCAACGACTTGTTGAGTCCATGCCACGTCGAGTTGCTGCACTTCGCCGGGCGGAAGGAGGGCCGACAGGATATTAATAGGTATCCCATGACTTTTGTCACTTCAGTGTACAATAACACATTCAAGCACACCCACACAAAACAAATTATTTGTATATTTATTAGTGCATTGAAATACTACGTATTTTTATCTGTTTTATCATTTTTTTTTTACAATTTAATACTATGCATTTATGAACCCACATATTGCAATCTGCATCAATGAATCATATATATATATTTATATATAACATATGTATTTTACAACAACACATTCACGCACACACACATACAAAAAAATTATTTGTATATTTTTAGTGCATTGAAATACTACGTATTCTTAATTGTTTTATCATCTTTTTTTTTTATAATGTAAGGCTATGAACCCACATATTACAATTTGCATCAATGAATCATTTTATCAGTCGATGACACAGATTTGTGCAAATCTTCCCACTCACTCGAAATTCTTCCATAAGCAATTCAAAACAACCAGCAATTGAAATCATAAGAGACATTACGTTGGGAATGGTAAACAGAAAAAAAAAAGAAATAATAAATAACACAGTCGAAGAAAATTTTGTAACGAAATCTAAGAAAGGCGGAGTACGACCTTGATCCACTCTCGGTTTTGCTCCTAGAATGCTAAATTCGAATCCTTCCTTTTAATTTTTTTTTTTTTTCTAAATAGAACTTTTTTTTTAATAGAACTCTTTGTTCTCTTTCGTTCGAGTGATAAATCTTGTCCTTGCTTTCAATTCTGTCTACGAGAGAGAACAATTGAAACTCCCAACACATCTGACCATTGGGTGGAGCCGCCAAATCAAGGGATTAAAGGGAAAGTGGCAGAGCTGAGGGAATGCGGTAGAACGACTTGACAAAAAATAATTCATTTGATGAGGGAATAAAAATTTGATTAATGTCGTTGCCGATTCGATTCTAGTGCGACACTTATCTGAATATCTCTCTGAGAGTTTGTTATTTTCCCTTTGTGTGTTTATAAATAATAACGCTTGTATACATCTATTTCCAAAATAATCTCAACAAATCTTACAAATAATCCAGTTGGAAAGTGAAATTACACTAATTTTATCTCATCATTAGTTTCACTTTCAATTTAGAGATATGCTTACATAATATCTGGATGCAAAATCGTTCGGATTTTTTAAATAGTTTCAAAATTTAACATCTTTTTAATTTTTATAATTATTTTTTTTTTTAAACATTGGACATTAAATAGGGTAAGTTCTCAAATTCGTTAGCATATATGGAAATTAAGCGAATTTTGAATATTTATTTGTAAAAATCTGTATGTAAAGCACTTTTAAACGTCGAATGTTTGTTAATGCAAGTAAATGTTAAATTTGAAAATACTTTTCAATAAATATCATTAAATTAAATTATACAACGTCTTAAGCCGATTATACTATTATAAAGTCGAAAATTTTTGCTGGATAAGAAAATATCAATAAAAATATAATTTATATTACGGAATATTAAATTTATCTTTGTTTAATGCAATCAAAATATCATTTGTTTACTTTATTTTTTTTTTTAATTTTAGTATTCATTTTATTAACATCCAGTAATTCGGTTGTTGCTTATTTTGCTAACCTGTCGCTTTGATTACTCCGTTTAATATGGATATTTTGGAAAAGAATTTGGTTTAAGTAAGTCTTGATTAAGTAATAATCAAGTAAGGATTAAATATTGGAATAAAGTAAGATTGTCTAAAATTAGAGTAATGGACACTTTAGTTGGAACTTCGTGTTGTTTAGACGTTTTATGTTTTTGGAGGGCCTGAATGGCCGAATGGCCTGGCGCTCGGTACCACAGGTTTCGGGTTCGAATCCCGGCTGTGCCATGGACGTTTGTAGTGGTTCGGAATCCACTTTAAACCGTAGGTCCCGGTCTAATAGGATCGTAGAGCGTTGCGGGGGCATTGTTACTCCGCGTCCGTGGCTTATCTTCAAGTTACACTCGCCCCTGGGTAATGCAAAGTGAGTAACGTCTGTGCAGTGCTTGCCTTAAGGCATCCAAGACCAAGCTGTCTAAGTGTTTGCCAACTGCATTAGAAAGAAAAAAAATGTTTTTGAAGTATAATATAAATGCGAGCTAGTAGTTGAGGAATTCTTACAAGGAAACTATCCTTTATTTTCCATCTTATGAGAAAATATAGTAGGCCTAACTATAATCACAATTCACTCTAGGATTCACAATTATGTTAAACCTGCAGCAATTAGAACAAATCATAGATAAGCTATCGGCCCTGAGAGTTAGTATACCCTCACATAATAATAATAAAAAACATTATTCCAAATTCCATTCATTCTATTTTTTAATTACAGCTATATTCCTCTTGTAAGATGTTTAAAAATAAATTATTCGAGAATATTTCTTGAAAACACAGAATAATTAGCTTTTTGTATTATGTAATGTCGTCATTTTTTTCCATATGAGTGTCGGTGTCTAATCTTCAGTGTCCTGCTGTGCGGGGCTGGCATCCCATGAGTATCTACTCGTAGGGAAAGGGGAAGCTTCTGTTGTGATAGGTCCGTTGGTAGAAGTCTTACTCGGGTTTGTGTAGCTGAAGAAGCAGGGCAGTGCCTTCCGGGAGGACTTTTAGGGAACTATCTGGCATTTGCGTATCATATGAGAGAAACCTCAGAAAATTCCTACCATGCAATTCGAATCATGGGGCAAGATGCTGAACATCACAAAGCCATCGAGTCATCTCGTTTTTGAAACAGTGTCCGCAACAAAGCCGCCAGCGGATTGAATCTCAGACCTAATGTTCGATAGCGGTACACGTTGCAACTGAGCAACGAGTGGGGACTTTTCCATATAGATTCCTAAAACGCAATCAATAAAATAATAATAATTCACATTTTGAAAAGATTACTTAGACTTTTTGGTCGTTCAAAATGTTTTTCTATCGACAATTTTAATGTGAAATGGAAATTTGGTAGGGGGAATATAAATAATATCTTTTTTTATTCCGCTAATTAGTTTATAATTCTAGATTGTCGAATTCATAATTCTAGACTGTCGAGTTCATAATTCTATATTCTTTTCCAGCATATTATTTGCACCTATTAAATGTATTAAACATCCACGATTGTCCTTGCTGCTGCCCCTCATTTTAAAATTTAAGTATAAATAGTAATTACTACTATTTATGCATAAAACAAAAAGGTAAATATTCTTGTTCGTTGGAGGCCATGAGTTATCTGATTCAGTACTTTCCTACAAATCTCCCCAGCATGGGCCTTTTTGCAAAGCGTGCAGCCATAGAACGGCAGCTGTAAACACGTGCTCCCCTCGGCCTTAGACGAAGGTTAAAAATCCCTGGCTTTTCTCGATTAAAAAGTGAATGCGTTAGTCAACAAACAAAAGTGAACCGGTGGAATTCCTTGCAGTTGCTGCTGAAGACGACGAGGAAGTTAACAGTATATTATCGCCAACTTTGATCAGAGTGATCTTGAAAAACCCGTTCTCACTTTGCTTTCGCCGCTCGCGAAAGTGGGTCAATAATTTCACTTTTTTTATTCTTTTTTTCTTTTTTTAGTAATGTGTAATTCTAAGTAGTGCGTTTTATGTGCCTAGAGGCGGCATGTTCATTGAAAATAACACATTGTTTTGTTTTTTTGCAAGGAAGACTGTGCTGCGTTACGTCTCTTCCAGTTGCAATCGCATCGAACGATATCATAATTTGTTAATGTAATCATACTAATAAATTACAGATCTAAAAAATGAAGTCATATATTATGTATAATTGCATGGTTCTTTGTGTTTTTGCAGTTTATTTCGTTAAATACAATTTATGCAATGCAGTTATGTAGTTTTTCCTTATTGTCTATTATAATTAAACCCCTTGCTAATGAAATCACTGAAAGCCCACATTCAAGAGATATGAAGTTAATCTCTACATCCAAGCTATCATATGTTTAAAAGAAAAATACTGCAATCATAAAGAATTTTTATTGGTGAGAAGCATTACTGTATTTAAGAATGCGCTTTGATTTTCCGCTCTACGGTCATTTTATTTTGCACTCTTTGGGCTAATTAGACCTGGGCCTACAGTTTAACGTGGATTCCAAATCACCAATAAACATCCAGGCTATAGCCAGGATTTCAGCCTGAAGTCCATGGTACCAAAAGCCAATTGGTCATCAGGCCTTTTAGAAAGCGTGATAGATGTGCAAAGATAAAAGAACATTTACAAAATGCAGAAGTTTATGTTTTTTATTCCCAATTTCCAAAGATATGTCCTTTTCAAACGCAAATTGTTGCAATATTGTTTTATATATTTCAAACTTTTAAGTCTTATAAATTATCAATGATTGTAATTTTAAAACACAAATTAAATACCATTACACCATTATAAATGCTAAAAAAATTCATTTTTTTCTACATTTCACCAGTTATCACAAAATCATATTTTTCAATTTAAAAAAAAAAACACTCATCCAATATTTCTCAATAAGTGTCTGTGGAAAAATATGTCGTTTTATTAAACTATTTTTGCACCCGTAATAGCTTTTCATTCGGAACCTAAATAAATATATAGTAAAAAAATCCAATATAAAGTTCTATTCTGATTATCTGAGTGGTGCATGAAGATTGATAGGCAAACGGCCAAATAATTTTTCCCCGCTTGTCATTTCTCCTTTTGTGCATCCGCACAGACAACAAAATCCTCGTTGTTGTTGAGGTCCCAACTTCTCGGGAGACGTCCGTAATCCGCTGCCGGAGCAGTTGCGGATTTACTTTCGAGGAGTAATGAAAACACTTCGGTGGAAAGAAGAGGATATTTGCAAGGAGTGGCGTCAACTTTTGTGCACGGAAAACGAAAACTTCCCAATCCCGTGCATATATCATCCGGCGAGAGTTCCCTAGCTTAGGTTGCACAGAGATCTTCACTCAAATATATCCGTCCTGGATTGAATCGTGCGGGAATGAGGGACTCTATCCAAAATGTGCACGAGCTCTCACAGAATTCGTTTAAATTTATTTATTTTAAAATCTATATGAAGTCAAATGGTTTTTTGTCTTTAATCATGGCTTCAAGTGTTTGTCTAGTGTTTTTCATTTCCTTTATATTGATTAATTTAATATTTTTGAAAATAAATCTTTCAAACTACAGTAAACTTCAACAAAGCTAAAATCATAGTATTTTATTGTTGAACAAAATTAAAAAAAAAACTATTGAAAAAGAGAAATTGAGTTTATCTTTTTATTTCATATACATATTTTACGTGATTAACTATCCTGATATAGCATTATCGAAATAATACGGTTGTTATATTCCGCTGTCAAAAAGCTCTATTCTAATCGGCGAGATTAAATGAAAAAAAAGTATATTCTTAGCTAAGTCCAATTAATCAGCTTCATTTTCCTTGCTAAGCAAGAAACACAGAACTCGTTACGAAGAATTACCGAAAGTATTTAACTTTTTTAAACATTTTGAATTTTTCATTGTTAGTTTGGACGACATTTATATTTTTAGTGGTTAATTTTTAATATAAATTTAGTTAATCAATTTTAAGTATTAAAGCATAACAATAAATAATAAAAATGATTTATTTCTAAATACATCATTTGAGATAAATTCATTCAGTAAAAAAGTTAAATCATTCTTATTATAGAACAACTGGAAAGGTATTTCATTTAATATAGACAGAATTATGAAAGTTTCTTCATTGTTAATTGTTGTCTTTTATATTTAATACCCTTGCTATTGAAATCATTGAAATCTAAATTCAAATATGAAGATGTTAATCCCTATATCTAAGATATATGTTTATAAGAAAAAAATACTTTTTCTTTTTGTATGAGAAGCATTAATGTATTTAAAAATGGGAGATAGAAGTGCAAAGCGTGCCTTTGACCTTTTCAAAAAAGGCAAATTGTTGAAAAGATTTTAATATTATTTAATATAATTTTTAAGGGACTTTAAAACACTGAACGTATTATTATATAGATATAATAATCCGTTCACTAATGTAAATCAAACCTATAAAAATTAACACGGATATAAACAACACAGGGTTTTTAGAAAGTTAATATTTTATAGAAAGAAAAGAGCATCGGTATATAATCAATGGAAAAAAAAATGTGTACAACAATAGATATCTCAGTACCTCATTATATATTTTCCTTAGTAAATATAGCTAACTTTAAATTTCAAGGAATTTATAGTCATCTATGAATTAAGAAAATTTTCCGGAGATCCAATTTGGGATTCGTTCAGCTTAAAAATCCTTACAACATCTGATGCTTTTTTTAGTGCAGAATTATTTGTTAATTTTTAGATATTTTTTTATTTGGAAAATTAAAAAAAAATCCCCCATAACTTTTAATAATGTAAAATTAATTGTTTAACGCAATAATTTTTTAGAATGATGTAATGGAAATATATAAATAAATTTTTCACAATATCAGTTTTTCAATTGATGTAATAATGTAACAATATATAATTAAAACAAAAGTTTCATGAATTTATATAATTCTAATGATTCTTTAATCACTGAGGGAAAACTGATATTTATTTTTCTACTTTCTGCTATACAAAAATCTTTTAAAATTAACATCTTTTTAGGTATTTTTAAATTGTCAATTTCCAAAATATTTTTTTATAAAATATTTCCTATTTCATAAAAAAAAAATGCAAGGAAAAGTGAACTTAAGCAATGAATCTAAATAATTAAGATTAAGCATAAAGATCCGAACCATAAAGATCATTAGTAGCAGCATACATTTTCTCTTTACCTAATAAAAATTGCGAGAAAAGTATCCTAAAAATTAAATTATTAAAATATACCAAAAAGGAGATCAATTTATTTAACTTGCAGACTATACACCAAGTCACGAAATTTCTTTTCTCACTATACATGCAAAATTCGTTTTTAATGACTACCAATTCCCCGAAGAACAACCCTAAACAAGATTACACTAAAAATTTCCCACCCCTCACAGTCTTTTACTCCACATCACACGCTACAGCGACGCCCAATGTCAATGAAAATCCCTAATCCTCCACGGTCCTACAAGGAATCATTCCAGATTTGCTCAAACTGTATCCACATGGATAAGTCACTTAGTCGCCAACCCTTTTCATTCATCCCCTCCCTCCCCCTCGTGGCATGGGGGTGGGGATGCTTGTTATAAAGGCGCCAAGGCGTGATTGGAACTTAACAGATTCTCCTCTTTCCTGGACAACCCCCTCTGGTCCGAAGTAAATGAAAAGGAGGGAAGGATTTAGCGTGTTTTTTTTTTCTTCTAAACCCATCCGAATTACATTGTTGGCGATTGCGTTGACTTTCCCCTAGTGAATCGGATCTTTCATTGTGTTGTTGGGGTGGATCTATTTCGCTCTCCCTCCCACCCACACCCCACACACGGGTTATTGCAGAGAAGATAAAAATGATGGATTGGAGGTAGCTCTTCAGGTATTGGCGTCGAAGTGATCCTCTAGGATTTAGTAAAAATGCAGTGAAAAAGAGATCAAGAGGTGGGATTCTGGTAGCTGTTTCCATACACGCTCTCATCTCACTTCGGAAATAATCTACTTTTTCTCTTTATCGTTTTTATTTTCTTTAGAGAGGCTTTGGATCTTGTATCTTCTTTTTCTTTAGTCTTCCTTCATATCTTGAGATTTTCATCAATTTTCCTCCTTTTTTTTTTGATGGTAGAGAGAGGTATAAGAAAGATTAAGTGGAAGTGTTTTGGGCTGAATTGTTTAGTCAGAAGAAAATTAACTAGTAAAAAAAATATATAGTGCCTTGTCCTTTTTATAGATCATTTATCTTGAACAATATAAGAAGATGGAGTTGAAGTTAATGGTTATTTATGATAGTAGTATAGAGCTGAAGTCTTATAAAAAAATGTAAAGCTTCATGTAAAGAAATGTAATATTTCACACAAAAGAATTTTGAAAGAAATTTAATATCAATAATAATTTTCCTCATTAAAATACTATACATTTTATATGCATTAAAGCTATATTTTATATAAAATGTGTTATAGAATATCTTATGGATGAAACAAAAACTTTTTCACGATTCTTCAATATGAAAAATTTCTCCAAAATTGCTTTTGATTTGCAGTAAAATCTTATTTTTGTGTAGTTTTTTTATGCGACTTATTAGCACACATTAGTAAATAAAAACACTATGAAGGAATTAAATTATTTCTTATAAAAAAATTTAAAAAGTAACTTTCCTTATACAAAAAAAAAGTAAATCTTCATGTAAAGAAGTGTGATATTTCACATAAAAAGAATCTTGAAAGAAATTTAATATTAATAATAATTTTCCCTCGTTAAAATACTTCATCTTTTTTATATGTATTAAAGCTATATTTTATATAAAATGTGTTATAAAATATCTAAATAAAAATTTCTTCAATATGAAAGATTGAAGACTGCTTTCGATTGCTTTAAGATTGCTTTCGATTTATGATAAAATCTTATTTTGCGCAAAAGTAGTTTATGCGACTCATTAGCACATATTAGTAAATAAAAACATTATGAAGGAATTAAATTATTCCTGAAGGATGCATGCAGGAAGTTTCATTTGAATATGCTTTTCTCGCATTATTGACAACACCTATTAAACCTTGACGCTATCTGTACCAGATACAACAATATCGGTCAGTTTTCATTACTTAAAATGAAAGCATGAAATTAATGCATTTTTTTGTACAAAAATGAAAATATTTAGATACTTAATAATTATAGAGAATTTAAATTTTTCTATTATACAGTTTATGCGTGAAATCCAGAAAATTTAGGGTCTCTGCAGATCATGCATTTTAGTATTCAAAAAACATACATAAAAATAATTTAGAAAAATAACTGTTATTTCTCATACATATCTGATGGAAGGTATGAAACTGTCGAGGATTTTTAATACGTATAAACACTTATCTAAATAATAGTTTTAATTTAATTAAAATATAATAAATTAGTTCACATATAAATAAGTATAGGTTTTCATTTCACATATGTAAGTTTTTCACAAGTAAATTAATTATATAACTATAAAAATGCATTAAAAAATATACTTTTTGTAGTATTCATAATGAAGAATGATATTAATGATCATTTCCAATCAATTTGAAAAAAAGTGGGTATGTAACTGAATCAATAAAATTTGCAATGTTTTTTATTGTATAATAAATTGTGTTTGATATACAATTTTTAGCGGGAGTTTCTTATATCGATTTATACCAAAAAAAGTTCATTGATTATTTAGAAGCCTGTTTTCAATTTCTATTAATCTTTTATAAGGAATCAAAGGCTGAAATATTTTTATGTATAAATTAAAAACACAAATTCTTGAACTCAACTGTTGATTTTAGTACTTATACTACTAGATTATCTAAATGATAAATGTTTAATTAATATAAAAAAAACTATTTAAAAAACTATATATATATTTTTAGTTATTATAGTAAAAGAGGGTGTTTTCTCAATCATAATTAATTTTTCTTCCTTTTTTTTTTTTTTTTTTTACTTTGATTCTTTGACTCGATTTGGCTTGGCGCTCTATGGTCATCTTTTGCACACTTTAGATAATTAGACCTGACCTACAGTTTCACGTGGATTCAGAACCACTCACAAACATCCATTCCACTGTCAAAATACGAATCTGTAGCCTGTGATACCCAAAGGCCAGAGCGCTAACCAATTGGCCATCAGGCTGCTTTGCCAATTACCATCAGGTTTATTTTTCTTTGATTCTTTGATTCGATTTTGGCTTGGCGCTCTGCGGTCATCTTTTGCACACTTGAGACTAATTAGAGCCGTACCTACAGTTTACATGGATTCAGAACCACTCGCAAACATCCTGCCATTGTCAAAATACGAATCTGAAGCCTGTGGTACCAAAGGCCAGAGCGCTAGCCAATTGGCCATCAAGGCTGTTTTTTTTTTGTTTGAAGAAAAAGGCTGTAATATATTTTAACAATTAAAAAGATACATTAAATTCACACTGGAAGATATATTGGAATTCCTAAAAGAATCAAATAAATGTATCTTTATACCCCATTACTACATAACAGCATGTCATTATTCACAATTTTCATTTTTTGAAATTTTTTATTATTTCCAATCATTTTATTTTCCGGCATCTTAAAATCCCAAAATATCTGCTCTCGTTAAAAATTTGAGCCATAGAAAACTCGCCAATTGAAGATGAGCCAACAACTTCAACAGTTTTCTGTAAAGTGAGACTCCCAAGTCAACGCCTGGCCGGTCTTTCACCATGCAGCGTGCATCTCTCTCCACTGGACTTCCTACTCAGGTTTTTTCACCATCCAGACTGAAGCAGATTCAAGGTCCTTTCCTTTGCTTACCTGACCTTGATCCACTTAGGACTGTTGGGGCTGTGGTCCCTTCACATGGAACACACTCTCTTTCTTTTCTTGTTTTCAATTTCATCACGACCTTCTGCTGGAGAGAGAGTTGTTATCTCAATTATATCTCTACAAGTTCTTCTTTGCTTACTTAACCTGTTCGTTTCATGAAAAAAGAATTATTTTTTTTTTCTTTCTTTCCTCAAATAATCTTCTTGGAAGAGAATGCAAGAGTTTCCACAATTCTGTAAAAGAATTCGTATTTCCACTTGCATATTGTGTGATCGTATGATAAACCATACGATATGGCCTTTTTGTATCTAATTTTCTTTTACTATACTTTGCTTTCAGTACGTTTCATTTTTATTTACATGAGTGTGCAATTTAATTTAGAGAAAGTTGTTATTGAGCCAAATATACAGAAGAACATTTTATTTTGAAACTTCTAATGAAAATATAGATAATCATCGTAATATTTTTTGATTTAATAACTTGAAAGATTTTAAATATCGCAATCAGAAAAACAAGTATAAAATATAAATTTTTGCAAAAACTTTTATCATTTTGAAAAATAAATAAAACGGATTCAAAAAGATATTTCATCAATATATTTGTAATTCTTTCTAATTTCATTTATAAATGCACAAAAATTCTTCTATGCATATATTTTCAGATCTTGCATGTTATCAGTTTATTAAAAGGAAAATCATATGCCTACTTATTATATGTATTAATATTATTATTTATAAATACTGTAATATGATTATTACCAGTATTTATAAATAATAATATTAATAATAATATTGCAGTTATATAACATTTCATAAAAATTACTAGATGTTCTTTAGAATATATCGTTATTTGTTTTGTATTGAAATTTTTTCATTGAAAGTATAAGGTTATGGATTTTGTTTCACTATCTTATGAAAAATTTAGTAAGTACGAACAATTTTTAACGTTTTCAAACGAATTTCGTTCATAAGAAAAATTACATTTCAATATAGATGAATACAAAAATTATCTAAAAGTACTGATCTACTTTTAGTATAATATGTTACATCGGGAAATATTTAATTTACTTATGAACTTTTTGGGACATAGATGGTTTTGCTTATTTGTGCTAAATATTGGAAACATGCAGTTTAAAGGAACAAACCTGCTGCAATTCGTTAATCGTTTTCTGGAATCATTTCTTAAAAAATTTAAAAAAATTTATCAGTACTTTTAGATTACATTTGCATTCATCTACATTAAAATGTAATCTTTCTTATGAGCGAAATTAGTTTGAAAGTGTTAAAAAAGTTCAGCTAAATTTTTCATAACATTGTGAAACAAAATCAATAAGATCATTGATAATATAATTTTTAGTACGAAACAAATGACAATAAATTCTAAAGAGCATCTAGTTATTGTTTATAAAATGTAATATAATATCTGTAATATTATTATTTATAAATACTGTAACATGATTATTACTCGTAAAAAGTTGGCGAATAATTTTCCTTTCTACAATTTGGTAATAAGCAATATTTTGAAAATATTATGCGTAGAAGAATTTTTGTGTATTTATAAATGAAATTACAAAGGATTGTAAAAAATATAGATGCAAGATCTTTTTGAATCCATTTACTTACTGTACAGAAATGATAAAAGTGTTTTGGAAAAATTTGTATTTTATACTTGTTTTTCTGATTGCCATATCTAAAATTATGTAATATATTACATAATTATGTAATATAATATATATCTCTAGCTATTGTTATGAAATGTAATATAAATGTAATATGACTATTACTATTATTGTTTACATATGATTATTACTCGTAAAAAAATACAACTGTTATCTAGAAGTACTGATAAACTCCTTAACATTTTTAAGAAATGCAAAAAAAAGAAAATTTGGATTAACAAATTACAGCAGGTTCGCTCTTTTAAACTGCGCATTTCAATACTTTTGCAAAATAAACAAAACCGTCAATGTCCCAAAAAATTCATAAATAAATTACTAATATTTCCGATGCAGCATAATATGCGAAAAACGCGTGGTTAGCCTCATGACTGGGTTTCAACCACAGCCTCAGCTCGAATTTCGAAGTTATCAAGATGTTAACCCAGTTGTGATTATAGCAGCACATGTCTTTTACGTTTTACGTTTCATTTGCTAACGACTTTCTTCGCAGAAAATTTTCATTGATTAACATTTCAGCAACTCAGCACTTAAAAAGAACTTTATCCTAATGAAAATGCAAATTTCTGAAGCACACTAATCAGTGGAAAAGTGAAAACTTTTCTCTCCAAAAGATTTAGTAATTAGCGCTACACGCTAAGAAGTATTACTTCCTCTCTTTTTGGCTGATTAAGCCGTCTCTTCCATTTCGTTTATCTGTGTGATTTTATTGGACGAAATTGTTTGGTTTTTAAATGTATTGATTATTACAATGTAAACTAATAAGACTAATGCACTTAAAAATTACTATGTCGTAAAAATTCAACGTTAAAATAAATATTGATCACATTTATAATATTTAATCGAAAGCGACGATTTTTAAAACTGCACACTAACATTAATCATTTCTTGAAATTTTTATTAATTTAGATTTTTTAAGCGGGCCTGAATGGTCAGTGGCTGGCGCTCGGTGCCACAGGTTTCGGGTTCGAGTCCCGGTGGTGCCATGGTTGTTTGTAGTTGTTCGGAATCCACTTTAAAAAGTAGGTCCCGGTCTAATATGATCGTAGAGTGTTGCGGGCATTGTTACTCCGCGTCCGTGGCTTATCTTCAAGTTATACACGTCCCCTGGGTAATACAAAGTGAGTACGTCTGTGCAGCACTTGCCTTAAGGCATCTAAGACCAAGCTGTTTGTGTTTGCCAGCTGCATTAGAAAGAAATTTTAACATCTAATTTGATGCATAATATTAATTCTTTTTATAATATTTATTATATTTGTTTTCCCGAATCGTGGCTCAATGGTGCCGCTGAGTGAGCATTATAGCTGAGGTTTTCATCCACTGGCGGCTTTGTTGTAGACACAGTTTCAAAAAACGAGGAGAATCGATAGCGTTTATGATGTTCAGTATCTTTGCCTTGTTAGTCTGACTGCCTGGTGGAAGTTTTCCGGTGTTTTCTCCTATACGATACACAAATGCGAGGTAGTTATCCCTAAAAGTCTTCAGCGACATGCAGTCAAGTCAGACTTCTACCTACGGATGCTTCATCACAACAAAAGCTTATCCCCCCCTTTCCTTCCAACCATTACTCATGGGATGTCCTTCCACTACAGGACACTGAGGATTAGACAGATTTTTGTATAAGTTAATTTTGTATAAGTTTTTTTAATTATTTATTTGTATAATGATAATAAATATTTAAAAATACAAATATAAAATTATTGTTATTATCGTACGAGAATTGTTTATTAATTTAAATAAATAATAATAAATAGAAAAACTCACGATATTCTACTACAATTTAATGAAACTCTTATCTAATGAGATGCTATATTTTAAATGCAAATTTATTCTTATAAATATTATTTAAAACATATTCATGTGTGAAAATTTCGTTTGAAATTTCAATCAGAATACATAATATTAAAAGATAAACAATGTGCTATTTCATAGGTTTGATCAAATGTTTTATTGAATTGAATATATAAGAAAAGTTTCAAATGAAATTTTTCATTGAAAAAAATTTGAGTTGATTGAACTTGAATTTCCTTGAAAATTTCATTTGAAATTTTTTTATATATATTCAATACCAATTACACATTTGATTAAACTTATGAAATAACATATTATTTTTCTTTTAAAATTATGCATTCTGATTTTTTTTTTTTTTTTTTTTTTTTTTTTTTTTTTTTTTTTTTTGCATAAAAAATATTTAAAACTTTAATAGATTTCATTAACTATATTCTGAAACTATTCTTCTGATTTTTCATACAGAAAAAAAGATTTTTGTTTTAAATTTTGGACAATTTTTATCAAATCAAGTGCGCACATCAAAAACAATTTAATAAAATTATCTTTTAAATTACTTTATTCTATAAAATAATAATATAACTGAAAATTAATTTTTAATTTCATTTTCTCAGGATTAAAAATGTTATACAAAAAGATGATTGATCCCCATCCTCCAGATGAAACGACATACTTCTAGAGAGGTGAGTTTATTCTTTCTATAATACAAAATAATATTTATATGATTGTAGGTGATTTAAGATTATGATTATGATTATTATATTATGGTTATTCTTTCTATAATCAAATAATATTTATATGATAGTAGATGAATTAAATATTTTTGAAATTTCGTGATCTCAAACTATATATATTTTTAATTTCGCATCCTGTATCGTATAAAACTATAATATAAAAATCTAAATTTAAGTGATACATAATTAGAATTGATTATTCTAAACATAAAATTTGTTTATGCATTTATTTTATATTTAATTTCAAGATATTGTTATGTAAATAAATAACATATCTGTATTAAATTTATTATTTAATCAATGGATATAAAAATAAATACCCCAAAATTCTGTTTTAAATAAATTCAAAAAAGTTATTTTTCTTTTATTATTTAGTTAATAATTTAATGTAATGTTATTTAATTATGTTTACTGGTTTTTAACTAAATCATAAATAAAACAAAAAATTCTCAATTTATTTAATTTGTTTGCTAAAGATTAAAATTTATATATCATCCTTCATGTGAATAACTGTTAATATACACTGAAGTGACAAAAGTCATGGGATAGCAATATGCAAATTTTAGATAGCAGTAGCATCGCGTAGAACAGGTATAAATGCGCAGTGCTTTCGCAGAACTTTCATTTATGTTCAAGTTATTCATGTGAAGAGGTTTTGACGTGATGATGACCGCACGACGGGAATTAACAGACTTTGAACGCGGAATGTTAGTTGGAGCTAGACGCATGAGTCATGCCATTTCGAAATCGTTAGGGAATTCAACATTTCCAGATCCACTGTGTCAAGAGTGTGCCGAGAGTATGAAATTTCAGGCATAACATCCCACCATGGACAGCGCAGTGGTCGACCGCCTGCACTTAACGACCGAGACCGGCGACGTCTGCAAAGAGTCGTAAATTCTAACAGACAAGCAACACTGCGTCAAATAACCGCAGAAATCAATGTGGGACGTACAAGGGACTTGTCTGTTAGAACTGTGCGGAGAAATTTGGCTTTCTTGGGCTATTCCAGTAGAAGACCGACTCGAGTGCCTTTACTGACAGAACGACATCGCTTGCAGCGACTCTCGTGGGCACGTGAGCATATCGGTTGGTCCCTAGATGAATGGAAAACCGTGGCCTGGTCCGATGAGTCACGATTTCAGTTGGTAAGAGCTGATGGTAGGGTTCGAGTGTGGCGCAGACCCCACGAAGCCATGGACCCAAACTGTCAGCAAGGCACTGTTCAAGCTGGTGGTGGCTCCGTAATGGTGTGGGCTGTTTTTACATGGCATGGACTTGGTCCTCTGGTGCTACTGGACCGAACATTGACTGGAAATGCTTATGTTCAGCTACTTGGAGATCACTTGCTGCCATTCATGGACTTCATGTACCCAAACAACGATGGGATTTTTATGGATGACAATGCGCCATGTCACCGGGCCACAACTGTTCGCGATTGGTTTGAAGAACATTCTGGACAATTCCAACGAATGATCTGGCCACCTAGATCGCTCGACATGAATCCCATCAAGCATTTATGGGACATCATCGAGAGGTCTGTTCGTGCCCAAAATCCTGCACCATCAACGCTTTCACAATTATGGACGTCTATCGAGACAGCATGGCTCAATATTCCTGCAGAAGACTTCCAACGACTTGTTGAGTCCATGCCGAGTTGCTGCACTTCGCCGGGCGAAAGGAGGGCCGACACGATATTAAGAGGTATCCCATGACTTTCGTCACTTCAGTGTATATTAAAATCAAAATATTTTGTTGTTTTTAATAAACATTTTTTTCATTACGCCTGTTGCTTTTTCAATAAATGAGGGAATTCTTTCTACATATTTAGAAATATTATATTAATTTTTATGAAATTTATTTATTTTTAAACAATAAACTATTTTTAAATACATATAAATTTCGAAGGTGGCAAATTAATTTAATGATAAAAAGATTTAAAATACTTTGAAAAACGTATAAAATATTTTAAATGTTTTCTGTTTTTTATCTTAAACTAAGTTTTAAAAATAATAAATTCAACTGATGCATACTAAGCTTAGATTTAAGGAAAGAAGTAAAAGAGTATAATTTGTGGTCTTTTTCAATTAAGTAAAATATTAGATATTATTTATTGTTTTAAATTACATATATCTTAAAAAGATAAATGAAAACAATAGTTAAAGTCAAATGAAGTTTTTATCAAAATTGAATAATAAAATTATTATTATTTATAAAGATTTTAGTTTTTACAAAAACATAGTTCAAAAATATAGTTTTTGCAGTACACAATAATGTAGCTTAATATTTTTATTTTTAAAGTTAAACAATATCTTTTCAAATTTTAAGTTATCAAACGAATTGAAGGAATGTAATCATATTATTTCAAGTGCAAAAATTTTGGAATATTTTAAAAGTTTCATTCAATAAGGCATCACCTTTTAATACTCCTTAATTCCTTATTAAAACCATATTGAAGCATTAAAAGGAGAAAATAAAGGAGGAAATTATCCTCCTTTTTAAATCCTCATTAAAATTTAATTATTGACCTTACAATTATCACATAAGAAACTTCTTCTATTATAGTAGATTAATTAAAAACTGCAAATAATAGTATATTTGCTAAAAGAAAATTTTTATCATAGAATATGATAAAAAAACTATAAGATTTATTTTTAAAACTATAATTTATTAGATTTATTATTTATTACTTTAGATTTATTTTTAAAACTATAATTTATTAGATTTATTATTTATTACTTTAGATTTATTTTTAAAACTATAATTTATTAGATTTATTATTTATTACTTTTTAGATTTATTTTTTAAAACTATAAGATTTATAAGATTTGAACTATAAGATTTATTTACTTTAGATTGCTTTTAATATTATTAGTAAAAAAATTCTTGTAGATGTTTTAGGTATTTTTTTTTTTTTTTGCAGATACCTATTCACTATACATAATACCTTTCATTTCAATGAAAAATATATTACATTTCCATGAAATTATTCATTACATTTCAATTTAATGAAATATTTTTACTTTAACTAAATTACTTACATTTTAAACCTTAAATTAGCTATCTAATGATCCATAACTTTATATAAATAATTCCATATAAAAAGGATATTTTGTGTATTGTACTGCGTCGAACCTTCCTTCGATGTCAGATATTTTATTTGCTTTTGTTCTTCCTTCCTGGCGATGACCCTTTCAAGCCTTTAGAATGGAAGATGCTGGCAGTTGGGACCTGAGCGCGATCCCGGAGGAGAAGTTCGATGAGCTGGCCGTCTACCTGGTGAGGGACCAGCCATGCGAGGACGACTGCCCCAACAGGGCGGAGGCCAGCCTGCCCAGGAACCTCGTCCTCAAGGACTCCCTTCCCTGGATGGCAATGTAAGTCAACCTATGCTTATTTATGATTTTCTCTTCTTTAATGATGCTGCTTAACCAATCTCAAAAATCGTTTTGCTGTATATGTTTGCTGACTAAATTGAGAATTAATGAATTAATAAACGTTAGCTTTCAAAAACTTTATTGAGGCATTCAATAAATGAAGTTTCGACGATTTTTTTTTTTTTTAAGTTTTTATTGAGAATTTAAATATATGTATAATATGTGTGTGTTCTGAATAGCAAGACCTCCTCGTATTATAAATTGTAACAATGATAAAACCATACAATAAAAAAAAAATGCAGAATAGTTAAGTAATTGATTAAGCAAATCATATAATTGTTCGTTCGTATTAACATTAATAATGACAGGGTCTTTGAGATTAAATATATTGGGAATATAAATTCTTGATAATTTAGTTTCATAACGGGATGACATACCATGCTGAAGGAAAATACTTGTTGGTACTTCTACAAAATAATACTCTATATATGCACATATAATGCCAATATATCCATGCTGAAATATCGGAGAGGTTTTGTTATTGTCTCTGAAATCTCATTCCCATGCCCAACTGTTTATGTGAACATCCACTAGATAATCACTTTACGAATTTAACTTAAAATTTTCAAGAATTTAGCTCATGAGGAAAATACGTGCTTTGTAAATAATCATTAATTTTAGGATTGATATAATGTTATCTTCTTTTTTATTGGTACAATAGCACCATGGTGAGCCAGGGCCGTTTGCCTGTTGGCAGATTTCAAGGCAAGAGATGTTTTCTTTTTACGGGATACGGTTGTCGGCCCAATAATACTCAGGCCCAATAAACTTTACAGTCATATTAGACCGGGACCTACGATTTAAAATGGATTCCATACCACTACAAGCCCTCATGGCACCGCCGGACTCGAACCCTAAACCTGTGGCACCGAACATCAGAGTGTTAGTCACCCGGCCATCAAGCCCCGATATAATGTTATACATGTCATATAATTACTACATGGCTTTAATTACCTTCTCGGACAGCTTTATTAATGATCCTACTGATACTGCTTAAATTATCTACAAAATCGGTTCTCAAAAATTTATTGGTTTTAATTCAAAAGGAGAACAAGAAATATTTAAAAGTTAAAAAATCGATAATTTATGTCACAAAAAAAATATTAAAAGATAAAACTTAAAATTCTATTGTACATATTTCAACTCACTGTGGTATGTCACGAATTGTTAGCTTTGTTAAGACATTAAGTCTAATTTATAAAGCATTTTTAAATTAAATAACATATATCATAAAATATTCATCAAAAATACTATCAAATCACTAATTAGTTTGCGTAATCACTAATTAACCCTCTCATTCATCAAGCAAAAACTTGCTTTCTATCTAAATCAAGACATAATTTTAAAACAGCAGTAAGATTCTTTTTCTTCTTGCATTTGAAAGTTGATTTCGTAATTTATATAAATTTATCTCATTCAACCTTCTTTAAAGGCCAAAGATAAATGTCCTTTTCCCGATAGAAATTTGATTCCGAATTCACCTCCACTTTTTTTTTTCCCCCAAAGGATTAAACCACAATAAAATCAGAGCTTAGATAAAATCTTTTTCCTAGAATAGAGAGAAATCACTAAAAGAAGAAAAGCAGTATTGCTGAAGAAAAACACATAAAAACTAAATAGAAAGCGTAAGCTAATTTACGCATGTCTGCAAATAAAGAGCTTAGCAAAAACATCTTGAAAAGAGGAAGAAATTAAAACTTAATTGATATTAAGCCCGTTTCTTTGAGCCTTCCCGTGTTTAATTTTCATTACAAAAGAGGTAGTGCATTTCATTTTTTACAGTTAAATTCTTTTTATCTTTATTCATATTTTTACACTGAGTAAGCTTTATATGCATTTTCGTCGTTTTTGTCCTGTGAGGTACAAAAGAATCAATTGCCTGTTTTACATAGCATTTGAAAATGTTTACAACTTTTGGCGAATAATTGCTCAAAATTTCAGATTGGGAATTTGATTTGTAAAAAAAATGGAACAATTGTAAATTTGTAGATTTTATATATTTCTAGTATTTGTTTTAAAAATAAATTGTTTATCATAGTTATGTTTTTACAAAAAAAAAAAAAGCGTTTAATTTAAGGATTATTTTTAAATATTAAATTAGTATGTTTGTGATGGCACATTTTTATTTATAATTTTAATTTAATAAAAAAACATTAACAAAATTTATACCTCAGGTTTTGAAAGATATTTCAATTGAAAAAAGTTCCGTTTTAAAAATTCTTCTTAACACATTGCATGTGTTTTAGCAATGTTAATAAATTTCCATATATTTAGAAATTCTTTTAAATTTTTAATGTTTTGAAGGTTTGTTTGGTACAATATAAAAATAAACTGCAAACTATATATCATTCTCTTATTATCAGAATTTTTATGTACAATTAACTATCAATTTCGTAAACTTGCGAATATTTAATTCATTTTGCACCGACTTTGCAAGTCTATATTCCATCAGAATCTGTAGATTTTTACTTTAATTGAAAATCTGTTTTCAGAAAATACTCAATTAATTAGCAATTAATCCTAAATATACGTCTGTAGACCTGATGGCCACTCTGGTGCTCCTCGGTACCACAGGTTTCGGGCGGTGTCATGGATGTTTATAGTGGTGTGGAATCCACTTTAAAACCGTAGGTCCCGATCTTAATATGATCGTAGAGCGTTGTCTTAAAGTTTAGTCATCTTCAGCTCGTGGTTCCTCGCTAAAGTCAAGCTGCATATTACCCTTAGCCATGGATCATGTCGCCTGCGATGGTGTCTCTTAGACATGGCTTCCTGCACCAGGGACTAGTAACAACGACAACGTCTTTGATGTCAACTTCGTTAAATAAGTACTTTTCTAAAAGCATTCTTTGTATTCTAATACTCTCATTAACGCTTTTTAAACATTGTATAAAATACTTATGCAACTTAAGATTTTCGTATTAAATTGAAAAAATTAAAGCTTTTTAATGAAATATTAATAACTCTTGAACTTTGTCTTTTATCAAATATACAGGGTGATTATAATTAAAGTCCCACTTTCAAAATGCTGTAAAAAAGAAACACTCTGTCACAATGAGTTCAAATTTGAACTGAAGATACTTGAAAAGGATGAAATGGTAGGGCATCAAAAAATATTTCCAAAGTGCATTAACAGACGGCGCTATAAGCGGCATAAAAAAAAGTGGAATTCCACTGCCAGTGATATTTTGAATCGAAATTATAACGTATTTGACATGAGTTGCACATTAAATCAACTGCAGTGTTCAATGTGCTTGAGTTTTTTCGGTTTTTTGACGGAAAAAATTACTTCCTAGTCATTCAACAGTTGTGATACTGTTAGGGAAAAAGCCCATCCTCCACAGCACAGTCATACCAAATTGATGGGAAATATTGCGGAACTTTTTTGGATCTTTTATTTGCTGCCATACCGTTTCACCCATCTTCAAGTATCTTCAGTTCAAATTTGAACTCATTGTGACGAGTTGTTCTTTTATTACAGCATTTTGAAAGTGGAACTTTAATTATAATTACCAGTATACTATATATGTGTATGTGCCAAATTCAAGCTTCATCAGCGTTTCATATAAAATTTTTCTATCCCCTCCATTTTTTATGCTGAATCATAAAGAATAGTATTAAAAGGGAGACCATTTTTCCCGAAGATATATGTATGAGCGCATTATACATTAAGTCCTTTTTCAACCTTCTATTAGCTCACACTCTCCCTATATATATCTTGTTCAAATTTTTTTCAATCGTTCATAAATACTTGTTCCTCCACTCAAGTTCAAATACATTTTTTAACTTGTAGTGGATGACACTTGGATATTAATACAGTTTTTTTCAAATATTAATTCAGTAATTAAATTTAATTAATTTTAGTTTTTTTTAGATTTAAGTTGAATGTATCTACCAATAGATGGCGTCAGATAAATTCTTTAAAAATAATAAAAATATTTATAAAGGACTTTCTGCAATATAGTGGGGGGAAAAGTAGGAATTGACTTTAAATTTTTTTATATATATTACTTGTTTCCTATTTTTTTAAATACTATAACAAAAAAGATTAAAATCAAACTTGGCATCAGAATCTCTTGGCGATTAAATTTCTTCTTAAGAAAATCTTTTGCTCGCCAAATTATTCTTATTGATTCATCTTTGCTCATGTTTTTTTAAATTTGATCTCGTGTTTTGGGTTGCTCACTTTTTCACAGGGAGAAAAGAAAGAACTAAGCTCTAATTGTTCGCAGACTTGAAGGTAGGGGGATGGGGATATTTTCAACGCTTAATTAAAATGCTGTGTTGAAATTTGAATAATAAAACAGCTCACCTAATGTAATATCAGTTAAGAAAGTTGCAGTGATTCACGGAATCGACAGTTTATTAAAGCTTCCAGTTTTCAAAAGTAAAAAAATAAATAAATAAATGTCGAAGAAGAAAAGAAAACTAAAAGACAATTTTGAGAGCAACGAAAGGAATTTAAAAGAACTAATGAAAAAAATTTTTCCTTGCGTTTACTATTGACTTTCATTGTACACTCTTAATCCCCATATGCTTGAATGTATACCTGTTGTGTTTTACTTTTCAAAGGAAAATTTGCTTTTGGTTTTCGATGATATCATTCTGTGTTTAATATTTTTTTCCTTCATCTTTGAATTAGATTTTTGAAACAGCGGTAGACATTTCTCTTTCTTTCTCTAAATTGTTAAAGGGAAATGCTTTTCAGGTATTTGTTATTCCTAAAAGGAAAATTGTATTATCATTTGAAAAAGGGCATCGAAATATTATGTATTCGGCATCGGGATTATGCTAAAAATCCCTATAAAAGGGAAAAATAAGAATTTCTTTTATTATCTAGTTTATCAGATTGCATTTTATCAATCTTTATTGAATAATTTCTCAGCAAAATTATATGAGATTTCGTATTAAATATTTTTAATAAAATACAACATTTTTATTTGAGATATTTCTTCCATATCTTCTTTTGACACATGTATGAATTTTTTTGAGCTTTTTTGAGTTATTTATCTGATGAAATATTCCAAATGAGGTAAATAATAATATTTAAACTAAATTATTATTTAAAAAAGGACTAAATTGATATTTAGAACTACAAAATAAATATTATTCAATAAAAACTAGAATTGGTATTATTTTATTTGGTCAACTTTTCATTATTTTTCGAAGTTGGAATTCATAATCAATGACTAATAAAATTTAAAAACTATAATTTAAAATATTTTGTAATTAATTTTTTTTGGTAAGTGTAATTAATATAATATTATTTTTAATAAGTGTTCAATTAGAAGAATATTTTATAAATATAGAAAATTGAATACGCGTCATTTTTACTTTGAATTTATTCATTTCATTTAATATTTAAAATACTTTTATCAAGTATTAGGTACTCGTTAGTTTCAATTTGCATTTACACCAACAGGCTCTGTATTTTTCAACCGACGTATCCTTAAGCAGGGTTTCTTTCGAATATAAAACTCTATTTAAAGTTATTGTGTGAAATAAAAGAAAGTTTTTGAATTTAATTTGAGATATTTGTTGTTTTTATCCCCTTGGTCGACAGCAACATCTAGACCACGTCCATGAACCAATGTGTTCTCAAATAATGAAAAAAACACTCTAGGACAATCAAAAATTTTAAACAGACGAGTCATGATAAATAGCTCGTATAAAATGCAGCTTCTTTTTTGTCATTGACATTGCAGCCAAAAATATGGGACACCAAAAGAGATAGGTCTGACTTTACCCCACCCGGTTATACCCTCGAGCACTGGTACCAATTTGATCATCTTTTACGATATGCATGGGGCTACAGTAGGGCTATTCTAACTCAGACCCACATGTGGTTGAAATATTTAATTAAACATACCATTATAACACTTTATATTTTGCATAGTTAAAAGTCCATAAATGTATTTAAGTTCTTTTTTTTTCTTTTTTTCTGGTTGATCTGATAAAATATACTGTACAGTTACTTTAATGTAAAAATATGAAGTTGTCTGTCAAAAATTAGTTGAGTTTAGCAAATTCATGAAGTATTTATTTAGGAATTGAAAATTATTTTTTTATCTATTCCAGAATTGTGTAGATAGTTTCACTCACAAAAGAAAAAGATAAAAATAAAGTGGCAGAAAAGGAAAAGTTGACCTTGACCTTCGTTTGTCCAAAATGATATCTCAACAGCATTATTTATGATAAAAATCGTTCTGCAAATTTCGCATGAACTTGTCACGTTGGTACATACAGTCTGAGTAAAAACTTTAAGGCCAGTAAAAATTTTGAGAAAATGTAAAAATGAAATAAAAGGGATTCAAATAATATTAATTATTAAAAAGTTCATTGATAAGAATAAATGCTATAAACATAATTTGTAAATACATATTTATGAGAAACATGGGGTTATTTACAAGTTAGTATTTCTGCCTTTTTTTCATTTTTTAAAAATAAATATAATATAATTTTTACCATTACTACTAGCTTGTGACAACGCTGCAATTTTCATATTTGTCATACGTTTCTTCAGTATTGGTGATCTTTGTGAAGCATTTGACAAAACTTGTCACGTAGTGGTACAGTCGATAAAAGATAGGGAAGATCAAAGACTGTAGTCAATTTTTTTAAAATTGAAAGACTTTGGGGAAGACCTAAAGCTTTGTCCTCGTGTTATTTTTCCTAATTATTAAATTAAATAATTTTAACACAGGTCTGGAAGGTACTTATACGCAAAATTTAAGCCTGTATAGAAAGATTCATCACCTGGGACAACCAATGGATGAAATTATTTTTTCTATATCAGTGGAAAATGAAGAAATATTCTCTCAAATTTTCTGTCATGACTTGGGGCTGTCAGGGAGCATTCGTTTTAGAAAATTCACAAGGATACCCTAACAAATCATCTTTTGCCAAATGCTGAATGTCTTGCTGGAGAAAATTGGTGCACAATGCGCAATCCCTTAGTAACAGCACAAAATTGGTTCAAGTCAAATGTTGAAACTTTGGGAATGGCCAGCTAGATCACCTGACCCTATAACTTAATTAAATGGGAGCATTTTACATCCAAAGCTATCTTACTGAAGAAAAAATCAAAAATGCATCCATGAAAACAAGAATAAAATTAGTAATGTCTCCTACACAACCTTCTAAAATTTGTAATTTTTTCTTATATGTCATTTTCTATGTTGGCCTTAAAGTTTTTACTCGGAGGCTCAAATTTCATCTGTGTGTTCTGTAAAATATTTGCAAAGAATCATTTAAGCTCTCAATGATTTTAATACCTCAGTTTTAAATGTTTCCATTTTCTCAAAAATGTCTACTGGCCTTAAAGTTTTTCAGACTGTCACAGTACTTTCTATTACTAATTATTAAATTAAATATTTGAAAGGCATGTTTATTATCATTTCCTCAGGGAGCATTTAAAATCCTACACGATATACAAATTTACAGGAATATGTTATAATAATTAAGACAAAATATTAAGAAAAAAATAATGCAATAAAAATAAATAAAATGAAACACGCCTTAAGCTTATTTACTCTTGTGTTTATGAAAAACATGCGGGGTGATTTTTTTCAAGGTTATATATTTAGCATATTAATTTCCTCGTCGATACATTGAAGATTTGCACTCTTTCTACACCTAATTGGGGTGAGAATTCAAATAAATATATTTAAATTTGTAGTAAAATATTTAAACCTTTTTTATACTAAAACTTCTTCTTTATAGAAATCCTTAAAATTTCAAGAGACAATTCGTTATGTTTAATCATCAATCCGTGTTCAGTGGATATAGCTGCAAATTCTCCTGTTAATGTTAAACCAAAATCACTTGAAGTTTTCGTGGATGAGTTTCTAGTCTAATCATATTGTTCAGTATTAAGGGATGGAATATAATTAATAACTTAATTTCCTTCTAAACTTGCTAAATCTGCAATTATTATTGCAAGTGTTTCATTTATGCAAGTGTCATTTCATCAATGAAACATTTTTAAATTACTTTCAGCAGTTTTTCTTTTCCAAATCTGCATTTAGTTTTTAAACTCTTTCATTTGTCAGTGGATGTGATAATGTTTTCTTCTTACCCTTGCATACCAGTATTCAAAATTTTGAGTTACTGTAACATGTGGGTCAAATACTGTTTTTGCTATCCAAAAATCGCAAGTAGTTTCAAAAACGTAATTGTTTCATCTCGTCGAAAGTGCAATTTTGTCTTAATTCCTATACATGGGAAGTACTTCCTCCTTACCTAACCTCAGTGTGTAAAAGCAGCCGTCTGTGTTGTGAATCCATATCGATGTAAAATGTTTCGATAGATATATAGACTCTGCTCCTCCGAAAGTTTTGTCTTCTAGAGATTAGTTGATTTTGATCTTGGCACTTGTTTGTTGTAAATTTGATGATGGAGTTGATATACTTAATATTAATTAAAATGAATCACTAGAAATCTTCAATGAAATATAACGTAACATCTAAAATGTTTTTTTAATACTCCATTGTGTCCAAAAAGTAAGACCAATTTTCAATTTAAAATTCCCGGGTCTTATGGATTTTCAGTTTTTTTTTTTTTTCTTTTTTTTATGTTGCTGGCACTGTCCTCGACATCTGTGGGAAATTTGACGTCAAAATATTCATTAGTGTTTGAGTTACGCTTAGCTTTATGAGACGCTAAAAACTGATTCCGGAGATTTTTGAAATGTCTGAATTAATTGAGCAAAGAATTCGCATTAAATTTTGTTTGCAGAAACGTATAGAATGTTGCAGAAGGCATTCGGTGAGCATTCTATATCGGAAAGAAATGTTTAGAAGTGGTATAAACAGTTCAAAGAAGGCAGAGAACGCGTTGAAGTCGAAGAGCCTTCTGGTTGACCCTTAACCTCAACAGACGAATCTCACGTCCAAAAATTAAAGATTTGGTGCTTGCAAATCGTCGATTTACAATTAGAGACCTTGCTGATGATGTTGGAATTTCAAAAGGATCGGTCAATTCCGTTTTGGGCCTCAAATGCGTCAAAAATCGATTGGTATCGAAAACGCGCCTGCTCACACTGTATTTCTTCATCGTGACTTTTTTGCCAGAAATGAAACCCATATCGTTCCACAAACACCGTATTCACATCGTACGACTTCTGGCTATTCCCTAAACTCAAAAGACCACTTCTGGGACACCGTTTTGTGTCGATTGAAAATATTCAATGTGAATCGCCGCGCGCTTTGAAGGCCATCCTTGCCGATGACTTTTTAGCATGCATTGAGGATTGGAAAAAAAGTTGGCATAAGTGCATTGTGTTCGGAGAGGATTACATTGAAGGCGATGAAATAAATTTAGAAGAATAAATAAAGATTTTTTGAAAAAAAAAATAATTGGTTTTACTTTTGGGCACAATAGTATAAATATTTTGAATATAATCTAGTGAATCCATCATTTTTATGAATGAGTCACACCACCTTAAAAACCTTAAGATGACCAAATACATAAACTGCGCATCGGATATTTTATAAGGCATGGTTTGTTTATATAACCAAAAAGTGAGCGCAGCACATTTTGTTGTGATTTTGAGGTGTAGTAATTAATTTCCATCAGCAAGTCTCGATTCATTCTTCCGCTTCTGTGTAATGAGATCCTGTGAATTAAATATCCGCTCCTGATAAAGAGTGCGCTAAAGATAACATAATGTTTAGTTTTGATATTTTCTCCGACTTTCCGATCCATGTGTTGGACCGCAGCCTTGAAACTAAAAAATGTCGTCCTCAGCACCAGCGATAAAAAAATATTTCGTGAACACTCCTTTCTTTTCGCAGTAGCTTTTTTGACATTTACTTGCTCACTTACTGGTTATAAAAAGCGAAAAGGTGAAAAAAAAAAAAAAGTTGGTGTGATTTCTGGTTTAAAGTTTGTTTTTGTGTAGTGTAGTAATTTTGTATAAATCAGCTAGGATTATAACAGGATATAGATTTGTTTTCATGTATTTCTATATTTATTAGCAAATTTTTTCCTGAGTTTTTAAAAAGATTAAGATAGGGTATAATTAGTAACGAAAAATCAAATTAATTCCTGCACACGTGAAAGATAATCTGCATTTTTCCAATACTTATTCGTATATTACAGTTGGAAAATTTAGTTTAAAATGTAGATTATCTCTTACCGAGTTTTTAAATGTAGATTATCTTTGCAGCAATTAATTTGTTTTTTCTTTACTAATTATAGCCTATTTTAATAGATTTAAATAGAGTATAATTAGTTTTAGTTCATTAAAAAGAAATGCGTTCAAAAAAATATTTAGTTTATCTTTTTAAATAGTTAATGTTTCTATAAAGTGTTTAATTTTTTTCTCCTAAAGATTGCTTATTTAATTGCTTTTAGTCTAAGGTGTTTTCATTTCATTTCATTTTAAAACGAGCCATTTTAGCATTTTTTAATTGAATAATTTTTTTTAAATTTTTAAAAGTAATTATAAATTGTCGATTTTTTTCGACTTATTTTTTCATTTTTTTTTTTTTTTACAGTTCTGTTAAATGATAGAATATTGGAAATTTCGTGTAAACATATATTTTTTAAAAGTCACGAGTAGTTGTATTATATTTTTGCAAGTTTTTTCTTTTTTATGAAACTCTAAATTCAAATTAAATTTTTAAAAAATAATATTGTGCATAAGTTATTTCATATATCATCATTTCTGAAACCATTTTTATTTTCATACATAGGTTCAGGGCATCTGGAGTACCGATTTCATACCCAGAGGCACTCGCTTCGGACCTTTAGTTGGTGAAATATACAGACAAGACGAAGTACCTCCTGAGGCTAACAGAAAGTTCTTCTGGAGGGTGAGATAACTATTTTATAAATAATGTTAATTTATAAATAACTAATTAATTAATACTTAATTTTTAACTAACGAACAATAAAGATATTCTCTATACTTAAAAGAAAAAAAGAGAACAGTTGATTTGAAGCATTAGTGTAAATTAAAATAATTAGAGCATTGTTACTTTTTTTCCCACAAGTATTTAATTGAAATAAATTGAAAATTCTCTCTTTTCTGTACAATTCAAGCTCATATTTAAATTGTGCTCAACTCATATGTAAATTATGCTTAATATATAAATTATGCTTAGAACATATGTAAATTATGCTAGCTCTTATGTAAATTAGGTTTAACATGTAAATTATGCTGAATTCATATGTAAATTATGCTTAATTATTATGTTCAAATTATTTAAATAAAACTCTACCGATTTTAAAAAGTATTTTAATTCTTTTAAAGATTTAATTGGAATAAAATACTGTTAATGTCTAATTGGCAATTATTGTGATTGGCTTTGAGAATATTTGTGTAAATTGACCTTGAGAACTTTGTAGTTTTTACATTTTATGATACTGAGTAGATATATGCATCTTTTATTTCATCATGCCATGTGACCAATAGTCCAAAGTTGGTAAGGCTTTTCAAATTAAATGTTTTGAGATATTTTTATTTCAGAGAAGGTTTTTCCGTTTAATAATTTTTTAAGGGTT
The DNA here is from genome assembly GCA_021605095.1 of Caerostris extrusa. NCBI lineage: Eukaryota > Metazoa > Arthropoda > Arachnida > Araneae > Araneidae > Caerostris > Caerostris extrusa. The sequence goes on from BPLR01021406.1 coordinate 41,413, forward strand.
AAACAATTCTTCTTAACAGCATTTACTCAAAGAAATCTGGGCCTACATCTTCTTAAATTTAATACAATAAGCATAATTCTGAATTTTGAAATATCTTATTTTTAAAAAATTTTATCGTCCCAATATACACTGAAGTGACAAAAGTCATGGGATACCTCTTAATATCGTGTCGGCCCTCCTTGCGCACGGCGAAGTGCAGCAACTCGACGTGGCATGGACTCAACAAGTCGTTGGAAGTCTTCTGCAGGAATATTGAGCCATGCTGTCTCGATAGACGTCCATAATTGTGAAAGCGTTGATGGTGCCGGATTTTGGGCACGAACAGACCTCTCGATGATGTCATATAAATGCTCGATGGGATTCATGTCGGGCGATCTAGGTGGCCAGATCATTCGTTGGAATTGTCCAGAATGTTCTTCAAACCAATCGCGAACAGTTGTGGCCCGGTGACATGGCGTATTGTCATCCATAAAAATCCCATCGTTGTTTGGGTACATGAAGTCCATGAATGGCTGCAAGTGATCTCCAAGTAGCTGAACATAAGCATTTCCAGTCAATGTTCGGTCCAGTCGCACCAGAGGACCAAGTCCATGCCATGAAAAAACAGCCCACACCATTACGGAGCCACCACCAGCTTGAACAGTGCCTTGCTGACAGTTTGGGTCCATGGCTTCGTGGGGTCTGCGCCACACCTCGAACCCTACCATCAGCTCTTACCAACTGAAATCGTGACTCATCGGACCAGGCCACGGTTTTCCATTCCTCTAGGGGACCAACCGATATGCTCACGTGCCCACAAGAGTCGCTGCAAGCGATGTCGTTCTGTCAGTAAAGGCACTCGAGTCGGTCTTCTGCTGGAATAGCCCAAAGAAAGCTAAATTTCTCAGCACAGTTCTAACAGACAAGTCCCTTGTACGTCCCACATTGATTTCTGCGGTTATTTGATGCAGTGTTGCTCGTCTGTTAGAATTTACGACGCTTTGCAGACGTCGCCGGTCTCGGTCGTTAAGTGCAGGCGGTCGACCCTGCGCTGTCCATGGTGGGATGTTATGCCTGAAATGTCATACTCTCGGCACACTCTTGACACAGTGGATCTGGGAATGTTGAATTCCCTAACGATTTCCGAAATGGCATGACCCATGCGTCTAGCTCCAACTAACATTCCGCGTTCAAAGTCTGTTAATTCCCGTCGTGCGGTCATCATCACGTCAAAACCTCTTCACATGAATAACTTGAACAGAAATGAAAGCTCTGCGAAAGCACTGCGCATTTATACCTGTTCTACGCGATGCTACTGCCATCTGAAAATTTGCATATTGCTATCCCATGACTTTTGTCACTTCAGTGTATAAGTATTTTGTTATTTTTAATAAAAAGAATGGAAATAATTCAAAATTTAATTCATATAAATAGCAAGGGAAAAAAAATTTCAATAATTAAATTCGCTACCCTTAAATGTTTCGATTCTTCGCGGATTATTTCGACTTTAAAATGAGAAAAAAAAAAAAAAAAACAATTATTGTTAAAGGTGTATTGTTCGGAGGAGGACTTCTACTACATTGATTGCCTGGATGTGAAGAAATCCAACTGGATGAGGTATGTGAATCCCGCCTACTCCACAAAGGCGCAAACCCTGGTGGCCTGTCAGATAAAGAGGCAGATCTACTTCTACACGTGCAGGACGGTGCTGCCCGATGAAGAACTCACGGTGTGGTACTGCAAGAGTTCGCTCAGCGTCTGGGATATCCGCTAACGGGGAGAACTGATGCTTAAAAGAATACGTGAGTATACCTCAATTGAACATTTTCGCTACTTCTTTAAAGTAGCTGTAGAGGATGCTGATTTTAACTCATTAAATTTTCCATTAAATTATTTTGCTTCTAAAGGTAAAAATTCGCAATAAGCAAAAATTGTAAAACTATTTTATCAGAAAAAGTATTTTATAATATATTAATTTAATTTTTTTAAATTTCTGAATAATGTCAGAATAGTTTTTTATAATATATTAATTTAACTTATTAATTATTAAAAAAGCCTTTTAATCATTTCTAATAAGAAAAGCTTGCAATCTACTACAGAAATTTGTTTAATGTTCGCTCATTTGTAAGAAATAAAAATGATATTCATTTAATTTAACTCAAACTCAATGAAAATTTGCAATTTTTGTAAGCATTTCAAACTAGAAGGTTAAATTTTAAAAGTGTTTTCAAAAAATACTCTTTTTAAACACGAATTTCTATTACATATTCGTACAACAGCGTATTAAATTAATCTTTCATTACTATTATTGTTTCAATAAGCAAAAAAATTTTATTATAATTAGTACTTATTTTTAAAACAAAATTCGTGCCATTTAGGTCAGCACATGGAACATGGATCAGTAAGAGCATCGCCCGAATACGGTGAAATACACGTTTCTAATGACGAGGCTAAGATGCTATATGCAAGTTCTGAATTACCACCGTCTCACTATGATCATACGCAAAGGGAAGAGGGATGCGAAAAAGACAGCTGCGCTAGAAGTGACGAGGGCTACCACAGTCATGGAAGTCACGATGATCCTCTTACTCCACCAGAAGGAGACATCTCTGATGAAGATTGCGCTTTGGACTTCAGCACAAAGAAAGGCCCGTGGTAGCCGCATTGCAAAACAATTTCAACAAAAAACAGGAAGAACCTGATGACACCCATTCTGATGATCAAGCGGATGAAGATTACAGAAAATTCAGAGACGCCAAGTTTAAGATGTTCAAGGCTCTGAAATACAGAAATAAGGTAAACAAAGCGAATGAATCGCCAAAACCGGATGGCGAGAATAGCCAGAATCAGTATTCTTCATCAACGCTTAATGAGAAACAACTTATAAGTTTCAAAAACCTGTCATTGTCACGCCTATTCCACAACGCCAAGAAGCTGGTCCAAAACCGCAGGAACATAGCGAGGAGAATGGGACATCGGAACCAGCCTCTAACTCTCTGCTACAAGATGGATTATCTAAGCGTGAAACGTCAGCTTTCGTTGCATACGAAAGCAGTTCTGCAAAAGCCTTCAGATCAGTTATTCCGAGCAGTTTACCCTTACCCCCTCCAGTTTTGCCACCTCAAGATGATGTGCCTCCTCCTGGAATATTGGAAAACTTACTCCTGAGACAAAGAAATGAAGTGGGGCGGTCTCCTCCCGATGGCCCACCTCATCTTCCCCTATTCACGACCCCCTCCCATCACCGAACCCGTTCGCGTAATCGTATCCAATGACATTTCATCAAGATCAGACTCACAAATTAGTAGTACGCATCAATCTCCACCAAGACCTGAACAATCAGTGCCGGTTTACATTCCCCAAAAAGAAAGCACCTCCAATGCACTACGCTGGGGTTCAAGCCCAGAGATGAGAAGTCCCGATTCCACAGATAAAACTGCTGCAGCTATGAATAGGCACAGCCCGCCCTATCCTCTGGCGGCTCCATCAGCGAGCTACGTATACAGCATGCCTCCCATGTTTTCACCGGCTCACTTCAACATGTACGCTTATTCCCTATCAGCAGAAGGGCAGGCCAATGGCTTCGGTCTAAACCATCTGAATACGCTCAAAGTCCTCATCACAACCAACCATCGTATCTTTCTCGCGTTCCTCTCAAGCCGAAGTCTCCCTATTCAAACGGACTCCTTCACCCAACCATAATCATCATCTACAAGAATCCATCCCAATCCCCGTCACATAATGGAGGCTTTCAAATGAACGGCCACGCGTACCATACTCAAATAAGAGATCAAACTCCAGTCCCACCGATTCGACTGGCAGCCACAACTCTGCTCGTGGATATCGTTCTCTGCCGTACCCTCTCAAAAGAAAGATGGAAAGATGCATTACGAATGCAATATTTGCTTGAAGACCTTTGGGCAGCTGTCGAATCTCAAAGTCCACCTGAGGACCCATTCAGGAGAGCGTCCCTTCAAGTGCAATGTGTGCACCAAGAGCTTCACGCAGCTGGCACATCTCCAGAAACACCATCTGGTGCACACGGGGGGAGAAACCACACCAGTGTGAAGTTTGCAAGAAGCGATTCAGCAGCACCAGCAACCTCAAGACTCACCTGAGGTTGCTGCAGCGACCAGAAAGCCCTATGCATGCGATTTGTGTCAGCCAAGTTTACACAGTTCGTGCACCTGAAACTGCACAAGCGCCTGCACACCAACGAGAGGCCGTACACCTGTCAGACGTGCAAGAAGAAGTACATCAGTGCTTCAGGTTTGCGAACTCACTGGAAGACAACGTGCTGTAAACCCAACGAGGTGCCTCTGGAAGGTATGGACTTGGACAAAGTGTACGATTACATGTCATCTGAAGATTACAGCAATATGGACGAGAGTGAAAGCGAAGACTTGTCGGAGATCGTTGATCCCGGAGAAGAAGAGCATTCATCGACTCAAGACTGTCACTCATCGATGACCATGCATCCCTCGTTCTAGTGGCGAGTGCGTAATGGCCAACTGAAACTATTGTAAACGGAAAAGAGAATAATAATAACTTATTTATGTGGGGAAAGCGGGACTTTTTCCAGCTTGCTATCAAGTGATATGAGTGCGTTCTTATGTATTTGTTATTACCGTTATTATTTCCTTCCTATCTTCTTCATCTGTATGTGTGAATGCATGTGAGTGAGTGTACAAAATGAATCTTCTCTTATTTATTTAATTCATAATTTTAAGAATGTGTCGATGTAGGCTTAGATGTAGTTTTTGTTTTCTATTTATTGTGGGTTTGCTGCTCTTTTGGTTTTTTATTGAATGAAGAATCTTCCAAATAACGCCTGAAGGAAAACTTATCCACAATTTTTATGTTGGTAATTATTATGTGCTTGGAATATAGTTACGTTTTCTTATACACATTCCAAGGTTAATGAATAGTTAGTTAGTACTTAACGTGATATGATTATTTAAACCAACATTCCAGCTTTAATGAACAATATTTTTTTCCTGTAGTTTAAAAACTGGATAACGATATATTTCTGAGAGAATTTTCTGAAATCTGTATGGTTTTGATGACAATTATTATAATACTTCAAAATATTTAAAATATTATTTTTTTATTAAATCAACAAGTAACTTGCTGGACTCAGTTTAACAATCAGATATAAATTTTATTTTTTTTCTAAATTAAAACAAATCTAATTAAAATCGAAACTATAACGCATTTAATACTAAAAATATTTATATAATTAATTTATTGTTAATTTATTTAATACTTCACTTATAAATGATGAGTTTCTTAAATAAAATGTATATTTATCTTTAATATCTTGCAGTTAACTTTAGATCACAGGATTTTTAAGTATTAATAAAATTGTTGAAAATATTTGATGGCGAAAAGTTACTGATTATATTGAATTGCTGAAAATATTTTAATTTAAACAAATTTTCTAACTATATAATATAAAAAAATATTTATTTTTCATTACATCATCCTATATACTTTGAAGAATAAATAAAGTCTTTAGTCGATATACACTGCAAGTTCTTAAAGAATTAAAAAGGATAAAACTATTTTAAAAGCATTATTTATTTTTTTTTTTTCCTTTAAAAGATATGAATTATAATAATCTTTTTAAAATGTTGTAGTATTTCACTGCCATTAATTTGTGTTCGCATATTCCTACAATGAAGTATTTGTGTTTTTATTTGTCTGCAGTTTAACGATTTTGTTTGTGTTTATATTTGTATTTCGTAATTTTTTAATTTCAAATAATTACTGGGCTGGATCCAAGTTTTCTTGTTTGCATCTTTCTATGTCTCTCTCTCTCTCTCTGTCTCTTTTATTACATAATGGTAGAATTTTTTATAGTTTTTAAATATATAGATATATTAATATTATTTTATATGTTTTTTTAAATCAGAATTTTGAAACGCAATACATATATATGTAAATCTACTTATTATAGATTTTAAAATGTTTAGTAAATTATGAAGAACTCGAGAAATTACATTTCTGATCAGATACGTGGGAACACTGATCATCAAATATAAATAAACTCTAATTATTATAGTTTTAAAAGAAAAACAATTTATGAAACTAATAACTATTCAATATACTGTCATTAATCTTTTCAAAAATATTTATAAATATTTTAATAAATATTAATTGTCCTTTTGAAGTCTTCGAAATTGAAAATTTCGATTGTAACTAAAATGTTTTTTTTTTTTTTTTGAAAATATCATTTATTATAAATTATAAATATAGTAATAGAAATGGAAATATAAGCCAATGTATTGAAACAATTTTAAATAATTTTATATGGTATGGCAAATATTAAAAAATTATAAATTTATTTTTCGAAGAATTGCTAATTTTAATTAATCAACCAAAAATTGGTAAAAATGGTGAAAATTTCTGATTAATTGGTAATTTCCTATACAAATTAAAATTTATTTATATTTAGTGACGGTGTTATTTTTCAGAACAACTGACATTTATTGAATTGAATTAATTTACCTTTTGTGAAGTTATTAAGATACATTAATAAAAAAGAATTAATTATAATACATTAAATTAAGAGTTATAAAAGATTAAATTTAATATCTTAAAATAATTTTTTTTATCATTAATAAATTAACTACTGTATTATGAAAATTTAAATATATAGATTTAATACATCAAAATATGTTTCAAAAATAAACTTTTCTGTCAATGTATTTTAATAATCGAAAAATCCTATAAGAAAAATTTAAAAATTTTTAATTTCTTAAATAATTTAATTTTAAAAAATGTTAATTTCTTAAATTATTTAATTAAAAAAATTTTAATTTGTGAAATAATTTAATTTTAAATTTTTTTTTTTTTATTTGTTAAATAAATTTGTTTAAAAATTTTTTAATTTATTAATCGCATACATTTTAATTTTTAAATTGAAAGTCTTAATTTAATTTCAAAATTGAGAAGAGGCATTCACTAATCAAGTACATGTACATTATATAATTGCTCAAATATTCCAAATAATGTGTGTAGTAAGTTTAGAAGTGAAATGTTATTTTTGGACATCTAACATGATTATCCACACAAACTCGTGTGTTTATGACCCATACATCATTTCCATTTAGTAACATGAAACACAACATGATCTATACATTTTTATTTCTTTTCGTACTCATTCCATAAATTTTGTGCTGTTTTCATTTTTCGTTTTTTGATAATATTTCCTTTTTTCTTAACTATCTTTTATTACAAAAATGTAGAAAGAACGAAAGGTATCGGACAAAGGAGAAGCAATTGTACATAGAAAAATATATGAGGATGCATTAAAAAACAACATTGTCATTTTTATTTTGAAATTATATATTGTAAATTTTATTTTGAGTAAATCATTTTGAAAAAAAAAAAAAAAAAAATGTTTGAAAATTCATACGTTTAGAGGGCACATTTTATGTTAAAGGTTGTGAAGTGATTATTTCAGAATCTGAAAATGATCTTAATTTGTATAAGGGAATTTTTTTTTCATGAAATCGTATATTTAGCATATTATGGAACGCATTACGGTTTATTATTTGTATTTGTTTTCATCTTTATGGAAATGTCTTGATTCTTTCCCTTCTTCCATTAAAGTGAAAGGGCACAATGAATTGTATATAGTAAAGGATATTATGTTTGAAGAACTTCAGTCTGCTTGGTGGCTTCTTGTCTCAAAAATTTATTTTTTAATTACAAAAATTGATAAATTTTAAATTAACTAAAAAATTAAATTAAATTAATTTCAAAATTAAATAAATTAAATTAATTAAATTAAAATTAAAAACTAAATTAAATTTAAATTAAATTAAATGAATCAACTAAATTAAAATTAAATAAAAATTAAATAACAATGAATCAACTAAATTAAAATTGAATTAACTACATTAAAAAATCGAATTAATTAATTAAAATTAAATACATTAAATTAAAAATTAAATTCATTATTAAAATTAAAATTAAATACATTAAATTAAAATTAAATTCATTATTAAAATTAAAATTAAATTTAACTGTTATTTGTTAATTACTATTAAATTTAACTGCAATTTTTATTAACTACAAAATTAAATTTATTTAATATTTTAATTAAAGATTATTTCATTAATTTAAAATTTTCACTGCTTTTAAGTTTTTTTTAGAAATTTAACTATTTTATGATGCGTATTACATTGATTTTTAACTTATCCAGTATTTTTTAAAATCTTTCAAAAATTAACAATTAGAGCACATAATTTAAAAAAAAAAAAAAAAAAATTGAATTGAATTTCCTTTGCAACATTTTTTTAAAGTAAGAAAACCTCAAATAGGAGAATTTTTGAATTCAAATGATGCTGAGCCATTTTGCATGCGTTGTATACTTTTCCAGCCTTATAAAAAATTATTTATTAAATAAATTTTTATCTTCCCACCAACATCTTTTAAAAATATATTTTATAAATCAAATGTATTATAAACTTAATTGAGAGTTCTTTATTTTAATATTAGCTGTGTTGTATAAGGCAATTTAAAAACACAGCAATATATTCGGAATAATCAGAATAGCATGCTAATTCATTCGTTTTAATATACAAGTCACCACCAAGTGGAACTGGGAATATGTTGCCAAAGCTGTAAATATTCGGAATTTGTGATATAGATCTAGACTGAAGGAGATGCATTTAAGAACATTGTTTCGTTCAATGAAAATCGAAAATTCCAATAATTTATTCCATCACATAAAAAACATTTAATTTTGCATACTTTTTGTTTTAATTAATTTAAATTATTAAAATTAAAATTTTCAATAAAATCATAAAACTACAATTGAAAAGTAAAACACCAGTGCAATTCTTATTAAGTTTTTCTGTTAAAGATTTGGCATTTTACACATTAGATAATATTGTGGTTGTAAAATTATTATTTAATTGTACGAAAAATTCATTCATTTTTATACAGTTGAGGGTTACGTATATATTATATATGAAGTAATAGATTACTAAATGAATGACCTTTAAAATATACTTCTTGTTACTTTTGCTACGTATTTTTTTCCCATATTGTACTTATTTTCTATAAATAATAAAGTAATATTCAGAAAAAAATTTAAAAATTACAATGTTTATTTTTCATCTGAATGTAAATTAATGGATGCAAAGAATTTAAAAATAAGTTTATTTATGTTTACACAAAGCTGAAAATAAGTAAATAGTGTAATTTTTTTTTCCGACTGTATTCTTGATTTCTTACAATTTAATAAAAGTATTGCATGTTGAATACTATGGTAGGAAAACTCTCTCTATATATATATAAATATAAGCATTGGAAAGAATCAATCATTTAAATGGTAAATATTTGTGAGAACTCTTTTAGGAAATTTCGCTTCCTTAAAGTTTCATGGGAACGAAATGACATTTTTTATAAAGTTTGCAAGAGCAATAATATCTGATGAATAAGTAATGGGAGTTCATTCAATGAGCTTTTGGTTGTGTTGGGAGTGTGTATATACAGGGGGCAGTTCTAATGTAGTGGATTGAAATCAAATGCTATTGTTTATAAAACACTATGTAAAAAAAAATTTCAAATGTGTTTATTTTTAAATTTGATACTTTTTTCTTATATTTAAATGTCCAGTGTGTGTTAATTTATTACTTTTGATTTTGATTTAAATCATTCTTAAAATTTTACAAATGATAGATTTGAACGGAAGCATCCTCATTTAATATTTCCTTTCGATAAAGTTACAGTTATAATTTAAAAATTATTTTGAGGAAGTTTTTAATGATGCCATTATTTTTATGTTTTTCATTCTTAAATATTTTTATGTTCTTTTTTCTAATATATTTATTACAGTAATTTTTCAATGGTGTTATAGATTTGCATAAAAGACTGGGAAGTGATTGTAAAAGCAGACTATGTATTAATTTAAATACAGACGATACCAGTGCATGTTAATTAGATATGATTTTTGAAATATTTGGGTTTTCTGTCATTTTTCCTGCATTTCTTTTTAAATGCAATGTTTAACAACCAATAAAATTCGAACAAATCATAAGTCTTTTGTGTTTATTTACCTTTTTGTGTTTGTTTATCTTATTTAATAAAAGTAAAATATGCATAGGACTGTAAAGCAATAAGGTTTACAATCCTATGTATATTTTTCATTATTAAAATCTAATACATTTTTTAATCATTCAAAAAGTTTTTTTTTTTTTTAAACCAATGCATATTTTTTTTTTCTTATACTAAAAATTACAGAAAGTTCAAGTTCAATATTTGGGAACATAATTAGAAATTTTTCATAAATTTCTTATAGTTTATTTAAAAATAAAATTAATACCGAAAGAAAAAATGATTAAATTTAATTTTTTCATTCATTTCTTAATTTATATAAAATATTGGATTTGATGCTACTTACAAGGTGTCCCATAAATATTGGTACAAACTTTAAGAGATGCCATATATAAGGTGTCTAAAAAATAAACTTTAAGAAGGGTACATCAAAAGGATTGAGAATTGCATAGCAACCATGGAATTGCATAAACTTTAAGCCCCCCTATCATGGGGATAGTGATATCAGTGGTACAACTTTAAGAAATAATAAGGTGTTCCAGCAAAAATAAACTTTTAAGAAGGGTACATCAAGGATTGAGAATTGCATAGCAACCATGGAACGGAAACGTCATGGGATAGTGAATATTGGTAAAAAATAGTGAAGAGACACAAAACAGAGATTCAAAAATATTTAATGCTCATAAATATTGCATATATTGTAATAGATGATATCACATGAAAGTGTTACAAAAGATGTTAAGGAGAACATATATCCTTTTAACTCTCATGAACCACGCTATCTTTTGAACATTTTTTGTAACACTTTCACATGATATCATCTATTACACCATATGAGAGAGAAATTACAAGAAATTATTATTATATATCTATACAAAATATTTAAAAACAGAGTGATGAAAAGAATCATCTATGAATTCAACTAAAAGCTTAAAACTAATTTTATCCAAAAATACATATCCTCAGGAAATTATAAACAATAATATTCCTGCACACCAGATGACTGAATCCCTAGTCAAATTATTCTAACAATGTATTCCAATAACACGAAAGAACCAAAGTACCTTCCGTTAAGAAGTGGTAAAGAATAAGTTTAATAAATGGCAATTCTGTAGGTATTTCCTATATACACATTTCATCAACAATCAATTTTCTGGATTTTTTTTTCCCTACACAACTCTGAAAAATAAGGGTCAGTTGCGCCAGAAGGCAATGTTTTTAACTTTATATATATCATCAATGAATTTTTCATGGTGTACATAATTCACACACTAGTCCCATAAAAATACACAAACAAACATATAATTTTCACTTGATTCAAGAAAGTTATGCATTAATACTGTTAATTAACTGTGAAGATTATTTTAAAGTGTTCACGGTTATCATAGGATACACACACAAAAAAAAAAAAAATATTTTCCCTACTTTATAATAAATACATGTTAAAAGTTTTCTTATCGTACTTGGAAGTCATCATGAATATGTAAAGCAGGGGTGTCCAACCCAAATGATCTTACAGGCCACTTCGGAAATGCATCATAACTCCGCGGGCCTCATAAAAAATTATATATCCCCATATTAGATTTAGACACCCTAAAGACATTTTTGGATAGAAAAAATGAAACATAATGAGTTATTATTTTTGTGTTTACTATTATTTTTACATGTAAACATAGAAAATAAGCGCACACTATAAAGAAATATATGACACTAAGAATGAAATGTAAAAAATATAGAAATATAAATGAAAAAAAAAAAAATATATAAATATAAATGAAATAAAAAAATGAAATCATAAAAAAAATCATTATTTTATTAGTGCGATATTTGTTTCTCCATTCATCACGAGTTCGCAGAATATAATTTAATTATTCTGCGAACTCATAATTGTAAACTCATAAATAAAACAGACAATATCTTCATATATTCCCAAAAACATTATTTTAAAATCAAAGTTGATTTTTTCTCATAATTTCGACAGTTAATTTTTTGAATATATGGATGCACACATAATGTATTTTTTTAATACATTGGCCATTATAATATAAAGGAATTTGTAAAAGTGTAATAGATCTCATGGGACGAAAAAATATTCAAAGCGGGCCGTGGTTAGCCACCCCTGATGTAGAGATTGAAAAAATCTTCTTGCATCTATATTTCACTTGTAATTTTATTTTGAAATTACAAATCTATTTTATTTTATGTATAATTCTGTTTAACAAAAGTGAACATTAGTTTTTCTATCATTTAAATTCAAGTTATGTAAATTAATAAAAGATTCAGTTTATAAAAAATGCTGAAGAAAGTGAAATCTAGAATACTTCAAAGTTCTCTTTATCTATGAGAAAAATAGATTATTTAATGCAAGTCTATGTTATTTTTATCTTTTATATTCAATGAATCCATTGATAAATTACTTGAATTGATTTTTTTGAAATTCATCAAAATGATATCAATTTACATACAAGCAATTTCCTGGGCAATTTTTAATAAAGATTACATTGTGGTTAAGTTAAATTTATTGTTAAATTTCTTAACTGTTGTAATATTTGATTAAATACTTCGCAAGAGCCATAAACAATTGCATAATATAGCTTACGGTAATTTGAATAGATTAGTGCAAATGGGTACTTTATTTATAGCAATTTAAGGTGATAAGTGTTCAAGATTTTAAATTATTTAAAAAATTTCAGATTTACAACATTAGTCGTTGATGAAGTAGTAGTTAGGTTGAAGTTAGTAAGGGAACATTTATATTTCTAAGAGAATCTTGGTGACTAGCTCAAAGAGGGATCATTTTCGATTAATCTTTCTTTTTTTCTTTTTTCTGATTCTCAAGATCGATGAGAATTCTTTCCGGTTACAGATTTATTATGTTCCTTTCTAGGTGACAAGGAAATTTCGACCACTAACCTCAACTTAACTACTACTTCATTAACAACTAACGTTTGAAATCTGAAATTTTTAAAATAATTAAAACTCTTGAACACTTAGCTACGTAAATTGCCATAAATAAATCAACCATTTGCACTAAATTTTAAATTTTAAGCCAAAATAATCTTCTCAAATTGCAATAAACCAAATCACCTATTTGCTTAAATAACCATAATCTTCTGAAATTGCAATAAAACCAAATCCTCCATTTGCAAATAATCTTCTCAAATTGCAATAAACCAAATCCTCCATTTGCACTAATCTTCTCAAATTGCAAATCACCCATTTGCAAACCAAATCACCCATTTGCACTTATCTCCTTAAATTACAACAAAGCACCAATTTGCACTTATTTCTTTAAATAACCATAAATAAATCACCCATTTACACTATGTTCTTAAATTGCAATAAATCAAATCATCATTTGCACTTATCTCCTTAAAAATTACCATAAATCACGCATTTGCACTAATCTCCTTAAATTGTCATAAGCTAATTTCTGCACTTTCAGCATTTTTAAATATGTAAACATGATGCATAAACATGAATTGTTATTTAAATAACAATTAATGAAAAAAAAACAAGATTTAATATAATAAATAAATTGCTGTTGGAAGTGCTAATAATTATAATATAATAGAGAAAATTATTTAAATTTTAATTTGCAGCACAAATTAAAATCTTTAATTAACTATACAATGGAAATTTTTGATAATATTTAAAATATATGCCGGTATTAGCGAGTTAAATTTTTGCATTAGTAATATTTTTTATTAGTTAGGTGATATAAACATGAATTATTCTTAGCAACTAAAAAAAATAATATAAATGGTTGCATAAAATTTCTGCCATTTAATAAAATATTGTCAAAACTTTCGATAAATTAAGTATATTAAAGATAATACCTTTATATATAATTGCAAATCATATAATATTTGGGACAAAAATACAAATTATTAACACATCAAGCTTAAAAACATTATTTAATAAACGAGAAAAAGAGCATATTCATTCGCTGTATCGCTACTAGGAGCCCACAAATCATTATTAATACCGATTTCCAATCGTCCAAATGATTTGAACGATTATAAGAAATTAAAGAATCTTTGAATTTAAAAATTATAAAATTATTTTCCTCGAGTTTTAAAGTGAAAAAAAAATAAGAACTTATCAAAAGAAAAAGGACTAGAAAAATTAAAAAATATATATTATTTTAATAATATTCATTAAAATTACCTAGAATCTAAACTGCATAAAATACTAGTAAGATATATTAGTTATGTCAACTGATTGGGAAGAAATTGAAATTTCATGCGTTATGCATAAATTGAAAGTAACTGCTAACATTAAGAGATTGCACTACATCGATTATTTTTTTGTTTTGTTGTTTTTTCTTGTTCTATTGCAGCTGGCGAACACTTAGTCTATGATGCATTAAGGCAAGTGCTGCACCGACGTTACTCCCTGAGTGATACACAGGAAGTGCGTGTAGCTTGTAGAGAAGTTATGAAAGCGGAGTAACAATACCTCCGAAACGCTTTACGATCGTGTTAGACCGGCACCTATGGGTTAAAGTAGATACCGAACCAGTACAAACATCCATGGCAAGGCAGGGACTCTATCCCGAAACTTGTGGACCGAGCGCCAGAGCGCTAGTCACTCAGCCCATTCAGGTCCTACAGCGATTAGTTCCGAAAAGAATTTTACGTGAAAAGGAGAACTGTACACACATTGAAAGTTTACTATAAAAAAAAAGGTTTGGTTTGTTGCTCTGCTGTCCTTTTGTGCACACTTTAGTCTAATTAGACCAGAACCTACAGTTTAGCGTGGATTCCGAACCACTCACAAACATCCATTCCATCGCCCGTATTCGAACCTGAAGTCTGCGGGTACCAATGGCCAGAGCGCCAGGCAATTGGCCATCCTATAAAAAGGAGTCGAACTACACACACTTGTAAATAAAAGTATTTGTTTTCCATTATTTAATAGTTATAAAGAGTCCTGATGGCCGAGTGACTGCCACTCGGCGCTACAGGTTTCTGATTCGAGTCCCTGGCTGTGCCATGGATGCTTATAGTAGTTTCGAAATCCACTTTAAGCCATAGGTCTCGATCTAATATAAACATAGAACTCTGGCTGACAACCTTCCCTATAAAATGAAACCATCTCCTGTCACGGCTTTAGACCCCCATGGAGCTGTGGTGCCAATGAAGAAATATTAATAAATTCATGCGTATATATAGATTTTGAATCATTGTATTTTTTACTACATAATATTTTTTTTTTCTAATGCAGCTTGCAAATACTTAGACCGTGATCTTTTTTTGCCATAAGGGCTGTACCGACATTACTCACTTAGCATTACCCAGAGGACTCGTGTAGCTTGAAGATAAGATACGGACGTGGAGTACCAATGCCCCCGCAACACTCTACGATCCTACTAGACCGGAGACCTACGGTTTCAAGTGGAACTCGAATCCGAAACCTGTGGTACCGAGCGCCAGAGCGCCAGCCACTTGGTCATCGAGCCCCTACTACATAATATTTCATAAATACATATTAACGAAGGAAAGACTTTGTACATTGGTAGACCTCGTGTTTCCCCTACATATGACATGAAGATGGAAGGAGTAGCTGCCCAGTGAGAGAAAATTTCCACCAGGTAACCCGATTGTTGATGCGAGACGTCGTCGAATATCCTGGCCACAAGGGATTTGTTTCGCTTTAAAATTTGTAACCTCGTTTCTTGAAGTCAGCCTAAGTCCAGCAAAATGATTCCGTAAGCTTCTAAAATTTGGTAACTTGTTTGAGTCATATTTTTGCAGCAAATTTTTGGCTAGGAAACACCTAGTCACTCTTCCAGTGTGTGTTTGTAGGAGGGGTGGGCTGTTTCGCCATTGTAGAAGAAGAATTATGATTTATCATAGATAGTTAGAAGGTGAATCTGTATTATCGTCCTATGATTACCCTTAAAAAGTGAGAGATCTTTCGTTAGAAAGTGTTACCTCAAAAACATGTTGAAGCGTTGTTTGGCTTCTCGGATTTGAATTCTTTATAAATTAATAAAGTGACACTAAGAAAATCTAGAATCAATAAGAATATAAAACCTATTCCAATTGCAAATAAAAATTCTATAAATTGTTAACGCTAAAATACAATCCCCAACTTAAAAAAAAAAGAGTTCTTGGAAGCCATTTATTTAAGCAATTTCACTCTTCAAAGCTAAGTTGTTTTGAAGTTGAAAGTGACGAAAACACGAGAACTTAGTTTAAAACACGAGAAAATTCTTAATCAACTTATAGTAAAAGCATTTTAACGTGGATTATCTAAAATTCCACATTTAAATATTTTCAACGAAGGGGCCTGAATGGCCGAGTGGCTAGCACTCTGGCGCACGGTACCAGGTATCGGGTTCGAGTCCCGGCGGTGCCATGGATGGATGTTTGTAGTGGTTCCGTAAAACCGTAAGTCCCGTCCTAACAGGATCGTAGAGCGTTGCGAGGGCATTGTTACTCCGTGGCTTATTTTCAAGTTACACGCGCCCCCTGGGTAATGCAAAGTGAGTACATCTGTGCAGCGCTGTCTTTAAGGCATCCAAGACCATGCTGTCTAATGTGTTTGCGAGCTGCATTAGAAAAAAAAAAATTTCAACGAGCATCAAATAATTAAAGATTCAACAAAAATTTTGCGAATATGAGTGATGATTTCTTTTAAACCCTTTTCACCGAATAATAATTTTTAAATGCATAGAATAACATTAAATTAAAATGAATCATTCCAAAACTAATTAAATTAAACGTATGGAAAAGAATTTAAATATCGAAATATTGCGTGAATCTTTATCACATGCCCGACTTGTGGCCCAGTGGCAACATGCGAAGATGGTAGGTTTGGTTTATTCTGTCATTTTTTTTTTGTCCACTTTAGGCTAATTAGACTGGGACCTATGGTTCAAAGTGATTCAGAACCACACTACAAATATCCATGGCACCACCGGGTTTCAAACCCGAAACCATTGGTGCTGAAAGTGCCAGAGCGCCAGCTACTTGACCATCAGGCACCGTATTATCGAATATTATTATAATAATATACTAAAGATTTTAATAATATAGGATCGAAGCATAGCATTAATATATATTTTTCTGAACGTTAAATGTGTTCAGAAACTAAAAACATTTAAGTAATAAAAACACGATTATTAAATAGCTTTTAATCTAAATGCGAAACAGTGAATTTAATTTTGGTGTGAACATTCCATGATTCTAATTATGTTTCAGTGATTACGAATGGGGGTCTGAATGGCCGAGTGACTGGCGCTCGGTACTACAGGTTTCTGGTTTGAGTCTCCGGCGGTGCCATGGATGTTTGTGGTAGTCTTCGGAGTCCACTTAAAATGTAGCCCAACATGACTGCAGAGCGTTGAGAGTAGGGCTGAAAACCCTACCCCATAAAAAAGAAAATATCTCATGTTTCGAAATCTTGCCAGTAGGCAGACGGTCTTGGCCCACCATGAGGCTGTTGCGCCAATCATGATGATGATTACGAATGTCTAATGTGTATCAAATGAATGTCTAATGTGTGCTAAGTGAATGCCTAATGAGTATAACGTCTCTCAAATGTTTAATTATTCAGTGTTAAAAATTTTTTTTTTATTATCATAGGTTCTTAAATGATGTCTTTATCCTTTGTCTGTGATAAAAGTTATTCCGTTGATTTTACTGTTATTCAAAATGTTCCTTCATTTATAGATAGAAAATTTTATATCTTCTTAATAAATTTTAATACATCATAAATATGTTTGTCCATCTCTGCTGATTGTAGGTAGACTGTTTGAAGAATTTTGACAAAACTTGAAGTTAAGTATCAGATGTTAAGATTTAGAGAAAAAATTAGAAGACAATGCATCTGTTTGTTTTTAAAACACTTTACAACATTGTTACTTGAATGAAGTACTTGATATTTTATTATGAATTTTAAAAATAAATTAGCAGTCATAATTTTGTAGTTGTGTAGTTATGAGTGTAGTATAAATTATGGTGCTAACAAAATGTTGCATAAAATTTGAAAAGTCAGAAAATCCCCCCCCAAAAAAAAAAAAAAAAAAAAATATTTTAGTTTATTGTAACATCTATATTGGGTTAAAAACATCGGTTTTTTTATAGTTGTAGTTTATGTAAAATTTGATTAGAACTAAGTAAATATAAATAACATGTCATGAAAACTATTGTACACCACACACATATATTATATTTGTTGTGAATCAACCCAGTGTCCGGCAGCGAGGGACGGACATCCTAAGAATAGTCTACCTTTCATAGATGGAGGGAAAGAGACAATTTCTGTTGTGTTGGAGACCCGTAGGCAAATCTGACTTGGCTCCGAGTCATTGCAGAAGAGAACAGTGCCTTCCGTACGGACTTTTAGGGGGAAAACCCCTCATTTGCTTGTCGGCGAGAGAAAACCTGGAAAACTATCCGACTAATGAGACAAGATATTGAACATCACGAAC
This sequence comes from Caerostris extrusa, assembly GCA_021605095.1. NCBI lineage: Eukaryota > Metazoa > Arthropoda > Arachnida > Araneae > Araneidae > Caerostris > Caerostris extrusa. Next base: position 59,906 of record BPLR01021406.1, read on the forward strand.
GCCATCGAGTCTTCTCGTTTTTGAAACAGTTTAAGCAACTAGGCCTCCAGCGATTTGAACACCTGCCCTAATGCTTACCAGCGGTGCACGCTACCAGTCAAATATGAGCCACAAGTAGGAGCGTTATATTTATATCAGAAAATGAAATGGTTTAAAATTTATAAATTTTGAATTTAACGAAATTGTTCTATTCAAGGATAACTGAAAGGTTGATAACAAATGAACCATCAATGTTATTTACGGTTACAAAAATTAGAAATTAGGTCTGAACATTATAATAAGCTTAATCGGTGAAGAGTGATCTGAAAACGGATAAGCAAGCAAATGATGTGCGATATTTTTTTTATTCTTCTCGTGTTATTATCAATATTCATGAATTGTAATTATGGGCATAACTTAATAAAAAAAATCTTCATGAGAAGAATACATAGTAGAAGGATTTCTAAAGGGTACATTGATGTAGAAAAAAATAACGTGCTCTTTAGAGGACATGATAAAATATTTTTAAACCACTTTTTTTCCCTCTTCATTGGATTATTGTCAAAAATAAAAAGCTAATAATTCAAAAAAATTAAAAATACACTGAAGCTGCAAAGTTGGGCTCATTTAATTTGCAGTTTAAATTTAATTGAATTGCTATTGCAATTTTCGAAATTATTGAACTATTTCTTATATTCTTATAAAAATGTATTTATTTAAGCACATAAAACTTCGATTAGTTCTTCAAATCTAATTTTCCAATAGGATGTACATGAAAACTTTTAAAAATGGTGCATTTCAAAAACATTTCCTTTTTAACATTATATTTTAAGAATTTTTTTTTGAATGTAATATCCTGTGAATAATGATGTTTCATATCTTTTATTTTTTTTTAAAATCCTTTTGAGCATTTCTGAGTTTGAACAATACTTTTCTAAACTTTAATGCTGAAATGATATTTTTAGCTTCATTGCCTTCCCTATTCGTGCTTCTCCAGTTCCTAAGGCAAGTTTTCTATCTTTCATATTCTGTACGTTTCAACACGTACTTTCCAGACAAATAAAATAGCTCTTGACATGTCATGGAAGCATCAATTGATGTCTAAAAAGATGAATTGAAAATTCACAATCTATCAAATACCTTAGTAGAATTTACATTCTTTCTTTTTGTGTTTCATTTTAGGCACATATTTGCAAAGAACTGAAATAGTTGTTAAATGTGGTTTTTCAGAAATTATTTATCATGATGTGGGAATATTTTGAGAAATACAGGCGATTATAATTACTTATTATAGTGAGGTATCATTAGGGTGATTATAATTAGTTACACTTTCAAAATGCTGTAAAAAGGAACCACTCGTCAGAATGAGTTCAAATTTGAACTGAAGATATATGAAGAAGAGGGAAAATGGTATGGCATCAATAAAACCGCTGATTTTTCTCATCCAATTTGATATGACCTTGCCGTGGTGGATGGGTTTTCCACTAAGAGTGTCACAACTTTGAATAATTTTGAAGTCAATTTTTCCGACAGAAAACCGAAACAATCAAACACATTGAACACTACAGTTGGTTTTATGTGCAATACATGCCAAATACGCTGCAATATCGATTCAAAATATCACTTTCAGCCGAATTCTTTCTTTATGCCGCTTACAGCACCCTCTATTAATAGACTTTCGACTTTTGGATGCCGTACGTTTCCCTTTCTTCGATTTTCCTCAGTTCAAATTTGAACTCATTGTGACGAGTGGTTTATTTTTTGACAGCAATTTGAAAGTGGACTTTAATTATAATCACCCTGTTTATTAAGATACGAATCACAAATCAAATGTTGAACAATAAGTAATGATTTAACTCTTGAGTTTCGCATATTTTTTTTAGAACACGCACAAGCATAAGGTTTAATTTTACTTCAACTTTCAAAAACTACTTAATCACTAACCGTAGGCTCGCTGAGGAAAATATCTAATTTTTTTTTCTCTCTTTTAAATTAAAAATGGTTTCGAAGAAATTTGAGATCTTTTTAAATTTGTTACGCATAGAAACATGTTAGTGATTTAAAATCCGTGAAAAAGTACTTCCTTGCAGCTAGGACTACCATATGCTGCCTTTTAAGAAAACTTTCCAGGAAGTTTCTAAATGTGGAAATATTCCCTTCCACTATACTGCATTACCGAACAATTCTGAGGCATTTTTTGAGAGGCGTAATTTAGTTCTCGTTCAGAGCTCTAAAATCCCACAGATATTCGGTAGAGTTCATATAAGAACTTTGTGTCGTCCTATAGAATTCATTAAGTTTTTTTTTTTTTTCTCTAACCATTTGGTTGCAGCATACGAGGAATAAACGGGTGTGTGTGTTTCCTATGGAAAATGGCCTTTTATAAAATGTTGTCACATAGAATTATCCAATATTTACTAAAAGATGTAGGCATGAATGGATTTGGGTTTAAAATCCTGCAGAATAAGAATAAATGAAGATAGGTGGACACACACTAGATTTTCCTTCTCGACTGAATTTCAGAGTCAAAGCAATTTATATGGTAACTAATGCTCATGCAACATACTTCAAAATCCTTTCCCTGGTCTAATTATTTTAACATATAATATAATTCGTCCATCTAGATCAGGGATGGGCAAACAACGGCCCGCGGGCCAACTCCAGCCCACTGGAAGGTTCTATCCGGCCCGCGGATAGAATTTTAATCTGCCGTCGAAGCAAATTAAAAGAAATATATAGCAGTTGTTTCTAAATATGCCAAAGTAAGAGATTTACAAATCATTATCGAAAGTAAGTTTCAAAAATTTAATATCTCACTCCCAGAAAATCAGTGCTATGTTTGCTTCATTTTATATACGGGAACAAGTGTTTTCAACTACGAACCTTAGAAAGAATTATTTCAGAAGTAGACTGACAGATAAGCATTTAGCCTCTTTCCTTAGAATCAGTACATCTCATTTCATACATCAATATAAGGAACTTTTAAAAATGAAATCGCAGTTTTATTCATCTCATTAACATATTTAAATTGTAATACTTGTATATTGTTTTTAAAATTTTAGAAAAATTTATCTCGGCCCGCCAAACTTTTTTCTTTCGATTTTTGGTCCACGACCGAAAAGTTTGCCCATCCTTGATCTAGATTATGCTTTTTTTGATCCTTGTACAGCCCACAAATTACGTTTTTGGAACAATTTTAATCTCCATTAAGCGGTCAGTTTATCATTAACGTATATGCTGCAAGTTTTCGATGGAATACTAGTACCCACATCTCTTGATAAATGGTAGAGGTTAGGGAATCACTTCCAAAAGCAATTAACAGTCTAACACCGGGGTTTTCAATGGATCTTGTGTATTTAACATATGTGGTTGGTATCCGTCTTTTTTTTTAGTTTTCCTGGGTAGGAGTTTATAATTCTATCATATTAACATTTCATTGCTACATTACTGAACATCTCACGTTAGAAATCTAACAGGTGGAATGCCAGAATCCCTAAAAGCAAATAACCATAGCTTTTATGCATTTTTTTTGCATTACCTATCACTCTTATATATGTCTATTGAGTGCTTATGTACTTCTTATTAACCCTTCATATGCATAAAAATTGCAGTGAAGAATTTACTTTGTCGATAAGAACATGTCCAATTATCAATATACAGAATGTCTGATAACATGTACTAAATAAGTACTGATAACAATAACACGTTTGTTCTCCTCTAATATTAAATAAAACATTTAGAGGAATTTAATATAATATTAAAAGTTGTTTACCAATGCTAGGTACTTTTAACTAAGACTTTCGGCGCTAGAACAACAGATATATAGAAGATTCAGCGTTAACCAAGGAACAGCATGGAGGAATTGCCAAGGATGGCAAATGAGGTATCTGTACAGTTATTAAGGTTTAATCAACAATTACCAACTAATTAACCAAAGGAAAATACAGTTGTGACATCTGCCAATGAAAAATAAGGATATAAAAAGTTGTATACATGTTTTTATGACAATATATAGATTTATATGCATCAAATTTTGTATATCAAGATTATTGATTACAATATCGTATTAAAAATATTTTTGATGTACAATCCTTGGACGATAGTATATTCTTCATGCATGTGTGATGTTGTGGAATTTCGATTAAATTAACTAAATAAATAACATGCACTAATAACCGAATTCTCCATAATATATGAAATTAATATAAACCCTTAAACTTTCAACCAAAACTCTTAAAATAGGACGCGCAACAAAAAGGATGCGCAATATCAAACTCCACGATTATTCCACCAAACTAGTCACATACAAACTTAATTAAATTAGTACATGCGAGTTGTGTTTAACAATATCCCATAAAAATTCCACATCAATTAAACACCACAATATTATATATTACCCGACATATAATTTTAAACTCCAGAATCATGTGATATAACTACATACCCATAAAATAAAGAACTCAATACTGATAAAAATAAAAATTTGTATACACATGAAAGTTAAATTTACACAAAAATGATATCAATTACAGTTTTGCATATAAAAAAAATAAAAGTTACAATGTTACAATACTAAATTATTTGTTAAAATTACGAATTTACAAAGTTTCTTATTTAATAATTTTAAACTTATTTTTATATTATTAAATAAGAAAGGGTCTCTCATCGATTGAGACAGTTAATGCAGTTAACAAATTATCAATTTAAACATCAAATGCCCATGGGCAGCAAGCAAGTAAATTTTCGATCAATTAACTATATAAAAGTAAACATGATAAATTTAATAAGCAATTTAATCACTGTAACAGCAAACTCCAGATAACAATTCAAATTTCTTTCTTTCTTATGGCCATTTTGCCATTAGGGCAAAGAGTTTTTTTAACAAGCACATTTTTGCACTTACGACAGTTCTGTTTTTCGAATCAGTTTAATGATGATGTCATTCAGAAATAGTTCTCAGCTTTCTACAGAACATTGAATTTCATGAAGTGAATACTTTTCCGAAGATCAGCGATTGAGAATGGTTGATCTGGAAAAGATCTCTTCTGTCAAATGTCGAAATGCTGTTTTCACGACGACAAAAATCTTCAGTTACCTGCTATTTTAGATCTTTTATTCCTCCACAATCACTTTGCCGTCTGATGGCCAATTGGCTGGCGTTCTGGCCTTTCATACCACAGGCTTCAGGATCGAATCCTGGCGTTGGCATGGATATTTTGTTAGTGATTTGGAATCCACATTAAACTGTAGATTCCGGTCTAATTCGCCTAAGTGTGAAGAAAATGACAGTAGAGCGGCAAAACGAACTGTAATTACTTCAACCCTCTCGATATCTTTTCCTTTTGTCTCCGTGTATCCTCTTCTATTTTTCAGTTCAATTTTTTATACCGTTTTTTAATTCGTCTCATTGGATAGATTTTCCATCCAGGGGACAGCGTCAAGACATCTTTTTGCAATTAATAGATAGCAATTGATATGAGGGGGGCGGAATTTTTGCATTAGTCCCAGAATTTACATTAGTCCAGTCCCACAGATTTAACGTTTTTAAATCCGTAGAAAAGTACTGCCCTGAAACTACGTCGTCCATAGGTGCCAGATGGCTGAATAACAAGCGCTCTGACTCGGTGGCCTAGGTTTCTGGGTTCCAGTTCAGGTCGTATTTAGCGGTTCGAAATCCACTTTAAACCGCACGTCAAGCTATAATATGAATGTTGGGCGTAGGTCTGACAACCCTATCAAGTGAAAAAGAAAAAGGTTCATGTTTCGTCATCAATAACATGGAGCCAAATCAGACTTCTACCTACTGGTTCTCCCCTCACATCCATGAAACTGTCCCTTTACATCCCTTATCATCCATGATTGATGATCCACCTCCATCCATGAGTACTCATGGGATGTAGTCCTGCGCTAATGGACACTGAAGTTGAGTCACACACATGTCTTCTATATGCTGGTGCCTTCGAAGAAAATTTTCCAGGAAGTTTCCAAATATGAAGATATTTCTTTCCACCATACTTCATTACTGAATAATTCTGTATCATTTTTTTTGAGTGGTGTAGTTTAGTTCTCGTTCAGAGCTTTAAATAATCTCAAAGATATTCGGTTGAGTTCAAATAAGAACTTTGTACAGTTCTATAGATTTCATTAAGTTTTATTTCCTCTAACCATTTGAACAAAGACTTGAAAATAAAATCCTACGTATGATTACAAATTTGCCTTGGTTTTCCAGAAATGATGATATCAGACATGCTCTTTCCCTCCCAAGTTTTAAACAATTTCTGTATAAAACTGCAAAAAAATTTTATAATTCCATTCCAAATATTAATAATTCCGTTTTGAATGGTCTAAGCAACTATGTTTACGACATTTCTGATTTTAAAAATCGCAAAAAAGACCTCGCGCTGTTCTGAATATTATTCATTATCATTCCGATATCCTCCTTTCCGAATTACCATGCAGTTTCTCCACTGAGTCACAATTTCCCCTCCAATCGTTATTGTTTGTTTCTATTGTTTATCTTTTATTACCTACTTGAAATTATAATAATAATATAAAAAAAATTATATATGCAGAATTTTATTAGTATTATTATTTATTTATTATTATTATTATTTATTTATTTATTTTTTTTTTTTTTATTAATTAATAAAAATTTAGAATAATTAATTTTTAAATAAATTAATAATATATCTATATTGCTTTTTACTATCTAATCAATGGGCTTAAAGCTTAAGAAATTTCCTTCAATCACAAAGCAGGGAGATAGAGGTTGCTAAGCAACCAAGGTTCTCCAATAATCTCGCAAATCGTCGTCGTCGTCTAACCATTTGATTGCAGCATGCGAAGAATGATGGTTTGGCATACGTGGAATGAAAAAGTGTGCTGCCATGTTGAAAATGGCCTTTTCCAAAATATTGTCACAATTTTATACCGCTTTTTTAATTCGCCTCATTGGATAGATTTTCCATCCAGGGGGATCGCGTCAAGACAGCAATTGATAGGAGAGGGGGGCGGAATTTTTTGCATTAGTCCCAGACGGGTGGCCTCCTCACCCCATGTTGTAACTCCAGTCCGTGGTAACAATCCAATCCAATCCGCTGTTGTAAAGATCCGCTTAAAGGCAGTAAAGTTATTAATCACTCCTGTCATTTACTGCTTTTAAAACAGCAACCCTTGTAGCACATCTTTTTATCCATGAAAAGGAATTGTATGGAGGGAAGATAATTACATATTTGGGAAAAACACTCCATAGGGTAGAACGGTTGAATAGCTCTTCTACTTCCTTTGTGATACAGACCACAGGTAAACTTGTTCATAGAACTTTCATTACTTTTCTTCAGTGACAAAAATAAGCTATGGGAATTTCATTCAACTTTCTTTCAAAATTTAGAATAAATTACAAATTAAAACACATAAAAAATTTATGCAATTCTAGACTAACAAAAAAATATGACTCAACATTATAAAAATTTAATTTAACTAATACATATAACTATAAACAATATGACGACACGACACGTGATACAAATAGTATAAACTATTTTAAAAATAACATTCCATAATTTAACACTAAAAATAGAGTTATATAGGAAACAAGCAACTACATTTTATAGGTATATTTTCAAGATAACTTAAGTTGAGGATGTATAATAGAGCATGATTTAAATAGTTTCCTAATTTTGTAAACAGCGTAATTGAAGACAGCGTCGTCCATCTTTTGTTAGAGCCGCTTTGTGAGAATTTACTTAGTTTCAAACTACACGAGAAACACTACAGCGGTGCAGACAGTGAGGTTGATGAAAGGGCAGAATCAAATTTTGTATCAGATGCACAATTACACGCAAACGATGATGTAGGCGATGATGTAGTACCGCCCTTGATGAAATCCGGGGAAAAATTGTAAAGATTAAAATGCTTTCCAGAAAGAATGTCTTCTCTGTTGGTAAACTTGTGGAACATTATCATCCATCACTAGAGTTAAAATCTTTGACGTCCTTTATCTTACAAAGTTATTCTATCTTTTCAGAATTTTCAAGAACATTTTCTCTCTTAAAAGTTTCACAGTGTCTTTTCAGCTGATATAAACATTTTGAGGTCAGAAATCTGGAAAGACTTTCATGATGAAGGACATCAATTTTAATAATTAATTAGCCAGAATGATCACTTGTGACCTTTTAATGTTGGTTGAATTACATGTTTTAATACAACACAGCTATACTGCAAATGATCCTTCATTTTTGAAAAATTTTATACATACACATAATTTTGTCAAAAGAAGTGCATGTTCTTTAGAAATGTTGTTTTGTAACGAAACCGCCACCACCTTGTAAAATTCATTTTCTTTTCAATTTAAATATTACTTAAAGCACCGCTTCAGCTATTCACTTTAAATGTTTTAACTATTGAGTGTTAACAGCAATGCAATACATAAATAAAATATGCATTATCAATATGTAAAAACAATATACTAAAATTTAAATACAGAATAATAGATAGAGTAATTGTACTTAATTGTAGTAATTGCACTATAAGTGCAATTCTCCACTAGACTCCGTACAGCCCATAGTGGCCAAGTCTGCCTGCTTATATACAAGTTTTAATTTCTTTTTTTACGGGGTAGGGTTGTCAGCCCTACTCTCAACAGTCATATTAGACCGGGTCCTACGGTTTAAAATGGATGGATTTATCGAGCGCCGGAGCGCTAGCCACTCGGCCATCAGGATCCCAGTGACAAATATTATACTGATAATCTTATTCAATTTTTAAATTCTAAAATAAATTACGTATTAAAGCTCAATTAAATTTTAAATAAAATTTTTACATTGTTGCAGCACATTTTTTGTTGGAGTAGAATTGCATAAATTCCTTTTTTGCAGCAAAAGTATGGTGCAACAGTGTAAAAATTTTATGTAATAATATTATATATATATATATATATATATATATATAACCCTGCAAATAGTGTAAAGTATTTTGAAATAACACCAGAAAATAGAATTATATACAAACAAGAAAATGCATTTTTAAAGTATATTTTCAAGATCACTATAGTTGAAGTTGTATAATAGAGCAAGATTTAAATAATTTCACTAACTTGTAAACAATGTAATTGCTCATAATTCATCTTTTGTTACAAGTCGCTTTATGAGAATACACTTAGTTTCAAACTGCTTGACAGACATTACAGTAGTGCGGACCACGTAATTGATGAAAGGCATGGAATTAAATTTGTATCAGATGCACAATAACAAGCAAACTTCGTGCAATAAAAATGATTGTGATGATGTAGTACCGAGCTTTGATGAAATCCAGGAAAAAAAATTTGTAAAGATTAAAATGCGTTCCCGAAAGAATGTCTTCTCTGTTGGTAAACTTGTGGAACATTATCATCCATCACTAAAGTTAAAATCTTTGACGTTCTTTATCTTACAAAGTTATTCTATCTTTTCAGTATTTTAAGGAACATTTTCTCTCTTAAAAGTTTCACAGTGTCTTTTCAGTTGATTTAAACATTTTGAGGTCAGAAATATGGAAAGACTTTCATGATGAAGGACATCAATTTTAATAATTAATTAGCCAGTATGATCACTTGTGGCCCTTTAATGTTGGTTAAACTACATGTTTTAATACAACACAGCTATACTGCAAATGATCCTTCATTTTTGCACAATTTTATGCATACACATAATTTTGTCAAAAGAAGTGCATGTGCTTTATAAAACTTAAATAAATACATTGTACTTGCATAATGTTTTGTAACGAAACCGCTATCAACATATAAAATTGATGTCTTTTCATTTTACTAATATTATTTAAAGCACTGTTATTTAGGCATATAACTATACATTTTAAATACTTTAACTATTGAGTATTAACAATAATGCAATACAGAAATAAAATATATTTTATTGATTTGTAAAAAGGAATATAATACAATTTAAACGTTATTACGTTATTAAACGTTTTAACAATTTAAAGTTATAGTGTCATTATTCTATTTAAATGTGTGAACTATCTGATATTCGAATGTCCGCTATAGAGGACATATTTTAAAATTGCCAGACTTTCTATTAAGTATTACATATTTATTGAATCAGAGAATGAAAACAGGGCAAGCAATAAACCAAAGACATAATTATTTATCGTCGATTGCCCTTTAATAATGCAGCGAGTGATTTGATATATATACAACTTCAGATATAGTAAATATATATATAATAAATTTCTATATTTGATTTTAATATATCTGAATTTTTACTTTATCTGAGTTTGTTTTATGTTAGTAATTCATTTTTCTGTAATTGTTTAGTTTTTTATTCATCTTTATTCGCACAATAGCCCATTCCGGCCAAGGCCGTCTGCCTACTGTAAGATTAATTTCCATTCTTACTTTTTTATAAATCTGTAGAACATGATCATCTTGTCTCTATCAAAAATCAACTCAATCATAAGAAAACGTGATTTTTCTATACACGATAATTTTAAATATTATAAAGATTTTAAAATACCAAACTTAATGTAATAAACAAATCCTAATTGCGGGTACAGGATATAAACAAACTTTCAAACTTTTTGATTGTATTTTTATGAAATTCACTTACCTAAAACCAGGCCAGAGTGTTATGAGGATGATTGTGAGCAAAAGACTGCTGCTAAAGCCACGTCTGGAAGCTGCGTCAATTTCTGAAAGGGAACGAAAAATACTTTTGAGTATTTTTTATTGGAATATTAAAGAAAAAAAGTTTTTGTTTCGTAAAACAATACTAAAAATCTTTAAAATGATTAACTCTTGCATGTGTGCAAAACAAATGGTTTAGCAAAAAACAAAAACACATAAAATAATTCTAAATATTTTCGAAATTTAAAATTCAGTTTGGGATTATATATTACCAATAATTTACCAAAATTTTTACTGCTTTTAATAAAAGAATGACAATATATTTTGATACGATCAATTTTTTTATTCTTTAAATTTAGTATCTGCTGCTACAAAATAAATTTGAACAAATATATTTCAATATCTTTTATTGTTTAAATTTAGAAACAAATAAAAATGTTTCACGTGATATTTATTTTAAACTGAAATTAATTTTCAATTCTTAGAATTTTTAATATGAAAATGTTTTAAAATCTATTTACGGAAAATCCATTTTCTCTTATAAAAATAATTCAATAAATATTCTGTAATTTAAAATAAGCTGAATGACTTCGAGGAGTATTCTCATTTTTTATAAAATGTATTAAAATTGAGTAGTCCATGCACAATGCTTTGACAGAAAACTTAAACATTTACAAAAAAATAATTTAATGATACCCTTTTCATTATTGAAAGTTTCGCTTATACCAAGAAAATCCCAATACGGGGTACAAATTTAATGAATGCAAATTTTATTTTAAATGTTCTTCATATAGAATTCTTTACAAATGCATGAAAATTTAACTATTACAGCAAACCATTTATTTATCAGCTTTTATTTGATAAAATCCTGAATATATATTTTATTTTAGTTCAAGAACAGAATGTCAAATCCTTTAAAATATTGAGATATACATTTTATTAATATTTACATTTATCTTCACATTTGCAAACGCATAAATGATATTCCAAAAGTAAGATTATAAATATTCAGTATTTCAAATAACAAATTTAGAGTTTGTAATTAAAAAAAAAAAAATGATATTTTACCAAAATATGATACTATACGTTTGATATGTTATAATACGTTTTCTGTACTAATGTTTTGGGTGCGACAAAGTTAAGAGTTTTTATATATATTTTAGTTTATGTGTCAAAGATATTTTAGTTTATGTGTTGTTGGGAAATTTCATATGTTTTAAAGAACAGCAATATTTCAGTATCTTTGAAACATTTTATATAAAATTATGAAAAGGAAATAACAACTGTAACCGTGCTCCTCTTACACATTGACAAGAGCGCCCCCCTTTGATGTTCAGGAGAAATGGTCAGTTAGCCTTGAGACTTTCACAGGAGAGGAAGTATAGTATGACTTGCGCCCCCTTTGAAAAGCCTTTAGTTTATATTCTGTCATTCCGAGAGGAAATATATTTAGTGCATCCCGACGCATTACTTGGCTTACAGACTTTCATCAGAATAAGTATCTCTCGCGCATCCTGCGTGTATCTGAGTATTGGGTTTTTGGCTTAGAAATGTGATTCTTCCACGAGTCTAAAATTATATGTATTTAAATGTGTTAAATATTGTATGTCTGTAATTGTATGTGTATGGTGTTTGTGCGTGTGTAAATAAAGCTATGAGGTCTCCAACCTGTGCCTTAAGTATCAGTATCAACCAGTTACAATCTAGTTGTCCCAACCTGCACGTTACAGTACTAGTAGATAAACATAACAAAAATGAAGAATGGGATGTAGCGAATAGGGGTAACATAGTAATAAATTATGTTTTCCAATTAGTATAGTTATGAATGATGTTTTTCTGAGTGGTACAGTAATGGATGATGTTTCCCAAATGATATAATGATGAACGGAATGTTATAAATAGTATAGCAATGAATAAAAAATATTACCAATACTATACTGATCTGCCTCCAAACAAGCATTTATTTTTACTAAAAAGGTTGATTATTACTACATACATATACGCTATATATAACCTCATTGCTTTGATTCAACATAAGCATGTTGTCAATGTGCTACATTAAAAATGAAAAAATAGTTTCTTTGTGCCAACTTAAACTTTAAACACTTTGAGAACAGCTCTATGATAGCTATTCAGGTAATATATGATTTATTCATTCGTAACCCATTGGTGTATATTGCTATGTAGTAAAAGTATTTTTTTCTGTAGAAAATTGAGTTAAAAAGTCGCGACCATATGCTACAGCAAGTTTCCTGGAAAATGAATAGATTTGCTGGAACGTGTGACAGAAAGTCGAATCGCTTAGATGACATTTTCTCCTTTTTTTCTATTACTATATGCAAATATAGAATTTCATATTAAATATAATTCTATATATTTTCTGGAAAAGGACATTGTCTTACAAAGAGATCCACAAGTATATGAGTAAAGAAGCAATAGTATCTTCGCCACATTGGAAAAAGCGTGCTGATGGTCACTAGGCTACCACTCTGGCCGTTCAGGGTCGAATCCTGACGGTGGCATGGATGTTTGTTAGTGGTTCAGAATCCACATTACCTTTAGGTCTCTGTCTAATAAACCTAAAGTGGGCATTAATTGGCTGTAGCGCGAAAAACTAAACCACATTGGAAAAAAAATTGCTCCAATGTTTAATTTGTCAGACTCATTTCTCACTTGTAATAAGAACTGTTAACGTTGAAGAAAACTCAAGCTGTAATCTATTTTATGTGTGATAACAAGCATTGTTTTAAGAAACATGATGGATATTGTGACGGCATGAGCAAAGTGCACATTAGCTTGCCGTGAGTTTTCGACTTTGAGCACATTAAGCTTGGCGACAAGTTTTCGACTTTGAAAATTCTATCACATTCAGTAACAAAATATACTGCAAAAAAGATCATGTGTTAAAAAATATTTTCGGCAAATAAATAATAAAAAAAGGCAATGCTGTTCATCATAGCTCTTGAATCCAAAGGCAACTTTGTGAGTAAAGTTCCACAAGCGTAAAGTGTGCGAAATGACCATGTCAAATGTTAGTGCAACACAAAATATACTGATATACAAAACATCATGTCCAGGAGTTCAAATAAAGCAACACAAGAATAATTTTTATTAATAAACATGCATGAGGCAAATAAATAATAAAAAAACCTATTTTCCCTTCTATAAATATCCTGTTTAACATTCAGGTTGAATGCTAATTACTTAAAATTCGTATCTCTTAGATCTTATTACGTTTCACCCAATGAGAAGCTTTAAATTAAAAGACTGATGATACGACTTCAATGTAATTAGGATGTCAAGACAAGACCAGAATCACCAAAGCTACATTTGCCATTCATGTAAGGTGACCAGGTTCATCCTTTGAGGTTTCGCAGACACCATTTACGAATGATTAATTGAAGCTGTCAGCTCTTTGGAGGTATTGGGGAAAATCAAAGACACCCAATAAGTCATTTGATATTGTTCCTTCTATGCTTTGCTAATTAACTTAATTATTTTCTGTCCAGATTGCCACTGACAGATTTATGGGTATCGTGGTCTTCTTTTTTTTTTGTTTGTCCATCAATGAGGATTAATGATGAGTGGGCGAAAAAAAAATAAAAGGATTAAAAACTAATTAAAAAGAACTCTTTCTTGTTCGATAGGAGATAAATGGGAAAGGGATTGCTCGTCATCAATCTAGAATACCATGTTCGTTGACAGACCTACTTAATATGCTAATTCAATTACAATGGATTGCACTTGAGTCTTTTTAATGACAGACACTTAATCTGAAGTTCATTTGGCACTGATGGGGCATATATGTAACAAGATTCACTTAGGAGGATCTTCTACAGTATTAATGTTACAGCCATTTGGGAAGGGGTTTCATTATATTTAGAAGGATTTCATTCTGTTGCACATTCTTTTATGAATCCAATAGAGGGATTATCGAGCCTACAGAATTGTTGGGTAAATTCACAGGTTATGTATAGAAGTTTTCGACCCATACTTTGTGTCTAGAAGCGAACTCTTTCCATTAATCCTTCTAAAATAATTTCCATTGAGTTTTGTATTATAATCGTCATTAACCAGGCCTTTTTTATGCTTTTGGAATACTACAAAATAGATAAATGAAACTTCCAATGATGGAATGGGAGAATGGAACTTCCAATAAATAAAACATTAAACACGTCATTCATCAAGTAATCTATAATTCCATTAAAATATTCACGATTTTTTACTTTGAAAGATAGTACATTTCAAGGTTAATTTATATGAAACTATCCTAGGTTTACCCATAGTTTAGAAGAAAGTTTGTAAAATTCCTAACTGACAGTCGGCAGATATTACATGCAAAACTGTAACAGCATCTCATGCTAACAAAATTAAACGTATAATCTTACCTAGTATCACTAACAGATAAATAAAGGCTGCAAATAGTATTTTCGATTTGTAAATAATATATATTTTCTTATTTCCATAAAAATTCTTCAAAGAGGACATATTACATGAAAAGAATGTATTAAAATATTTTTGCAAGGTATATTTTTGATGTCGAAAAGATATTCCTACTCACTATTTAAAATTAAGGCTCACTAATTTAAAATAAGGATCCAAATTAAAGAGAACATTTTGACTAAAATGATATTATATTTAATGCCGATTTGCGTCGATTATAAGATCGTCTTTGATGTCATAGATCGTAAAAGATTATTTAAAACCATGATTAAATTTAATATTCCTATAAAATTAGTTAAGCAGGGTCAATACACATTAAGTGATATCATTTATAAAATTAAACTTCAGTGACAACTATCAGTTGCTTCTCATTTTAGAGTAGGAGTTATGAAAGGGCACCTTTCCATTTATCTTATTAAGATAGCTTTGCAAATGGTCATTAGAATTCTTGGATTAACAATATTTTAAGAAATCTATTCAAGTGCTTATTTTACGATTGTATTGTACTGGTGGCTATGGCCATAAAATATTAAAGATATATTTTTCAGATAATTGAGAAGGGAGTTAAGCTGATGAGTATTTTGATCAATCAAGATAAATTGAAATATATGCTTAAAACTAGAAATGCCAACATTGATCGCGCTTATCTTGAAATTGGTGATAGATTTGAAATTATTTTGGATATTTATATCGCATAAGAGTTCAACGCAAATAATGAGATTCTACCTGCAATTAAAATAGTATAGATCATGTTAACAAATCCTTTTACCAATTATAAAACTTATTATTAAACTCGGTTATGAAAGTCTCGCATTATATCGACGAAATTGTTACTGTACAAAACCTTATTCACTTTGCATTGACTTTTGCTGTAGAGACTTGGATCCTGGTCATGAAAAAAGAGAAGTATTTCGGTACTTGGGCTCTTGAGAAGTACTTTCGAATCAAGAAAACAATATCAGTCAACATAGAGTAAATATAAATAGAATGTTCAATGCGTAGGATTCTATTTATGTTATTAAGCTGAGCGCCTCATTTGGGTTGAACATGTCTTTCGTATGAATGACAATTACACACTGAGAAAAATTTTTTTGTAAAACCATTATACAGTCAGAAGAAGAGGAATACATAGATTTCGTTGGTTATATGCTATTCGAATTTTTTTAAGCCTTTAAAAAAAGAAGTAAAAATTTGACCAAATATAGAAGTACCTGGCAACGTCTAGTTTGAAAAGGTTTTGGCCCATCCTGATTTTCAATCAATTCATAATGATATAACTGTTTAGTTCAATAAGAATTCAGAAAGGAAAAAAAATATATAAAAATTTGATATAATTATTTACTATTATTCTGTCATTTACATTACTGTTTTCATCTCTTTATTTACTGAAGCTTATTTTCCTTTTCGTCGATATTGGGAAAAAGTAATAGAAATAACTTAGTGTAACTTTTAAAAATGCTTAATCGTCTTAACACAATCTAAGCGGTAAATACAATTGCTATATAAAAAATAAGTATGGACCTTTTTAATAAATGATATCGCTAATTAAAAATTTGACCTAAATGTAAACTAAAAATAATGCATTAAATATACGACAATAGTATATCAAACTATTATTGAGTACAGATATTTTATTTTTGTTTCATATTAAAGGAATATAAAATATATTTTTTTCCTTTTTTTACTAGTTTAAAAGAATAGTTTAGTTTTGTATGTTATTTCAATAATATAAGAATTATTTATTAGTACGGAATGAACATCAAAATGTTTTAAAAGATGTTTGTAAATCATAAGAACACTACTTTTCATGAAATGGGTACTGAATTTGATGAAAAAAAACTACTAAGCGAAATATAACAAGTTCTATGTGACTTTCTATTTTATAACTCGAACTCAGAGTGAACCATTTGATATTTTGTTGCTGGAATGGATCCAAAACAGAGACAGAGCCAGTCAATCTCCTGTCATATTAAGGTTGATCTAATAATTGGCAAAAAGAGAAAATCCGTTATCACAATAGGATATGACAGAATATAAAAATGGATGTTATAAATCTGGTATCATTGCTGTACAACAAACATTGTAAAAGTCATGTTAATCTTCTAATGGAAGCATCAATTATGAAAGAGAAAATAGGAACTTTGGATCAGTAGTATTTTTAGTCATGGTTGTTTTGTTACGAGGGAATTTTGTTTTCATATGATTGATAAAAAAATATCCAATTCATGCAATATTTACTATTACAATGCACTAAATATTTGCATACTTTTTATGTCGATTAAAAAGGGGTTATTAATGATGCAGTGTAAATTAAGTCAAGATCAAATTCATCATTAAAGAAAGTTTGTCATTGTTTGAAAGAGATCTACCACCACAATTTTGTGGCATTAGAATTGTAATAACTTCTTTCACCTTTTTAAAATCTAATGGAAGTTTTTTTTACTGGTCTTATTGTTGTAAACAAACATTTTAAAAAGTCATGTTAGATCTTTTAATGGAAACATCAATTATGAAAGACAAAATAGGAACATTAAATCAGTAGTATTTTAGCCGTTTGTTTTGTTACGAGGAATTTTGTTTTTATATGACAGATAAAAAAGAAATCCATGTAATATTTAATATTACAATTATTAAATATTTTAAACTTTATGCCAATTGAAAATTTTACTTAAAATGGACTTATAAATGATGTAATGTAAATTAAGTTAGGGTCAAATTAATCATGAAAGAAAATTTTTATTGTCTGAAAGAGATCTCTACCATCATAATTTATGGCATTAGAAATGTAAAATCTTCTTTCTCCTCTTAAATCCATAGAAGATTTTTTTATCTGGTCGTGTTGCTATACAACAAACATTTAAAAAAGTCATGTTAATTTTTTAATGGAAACATCAAATGAAAAAGAAAATAGGAACATTGGATCAATAGAATTTTAGTCGTAGTTGTTTATTACAAGGAATTTATAAATTTTTATATAAATGATAAAAAAATTATTCAATTCATGTAATATTTAGTTTGTCTAAATATTTTCAAACTTTATGGAAATTAAAAAAATTTTCAAAATTGATTATTATTGGTAATATCATTTAAGTCAAATTAAGTTCATCATGAAAGAAAGTTTTCTATTGTCTGGAAGGGTCTACTAGAAACACTTTGTGGCATTAAAAAATGTAATATCTCCTTTATCCTTTTAAATGAAATGAAAGATTTTTTCTTTAGATTTAATGGGTATATTCTTAATATAGACACTGGAGCTTTGGATTTGTAGCTACTTCTAGGATTTTTGAGCCAAGTACCCATATGTTGAAACTTAACGCTATATCTAATTGCTCTAATAGACTTTCGTCTAAAGTTTACTGTATTGCATTATTAAAAACATCATCATAAAAGTGAAAGAAGTACTGTTTTTATATTAATTTGAAGTAACATGAAAATTAATTAATAAAACATAAGATTAGATTTAATGGTATTTCAATAGATCCCATTTGTCCACTTTGTGACTCTTGAGAAATAATGGGTAGGGACCATCTCTTTGGATATATGAGCTTTTCGTGGACCTACAGCGGAGGTTAGATACTGGGAAGCAAGATCGCTCATTAGGCAATGACTCTGGTCATCTTTTACTTCTTAGTTATTAATAGTTCTATTGTGTTTAGTGCTATTGTTCGTAACTTTTTGCCAAGCCATTGGAAATAAAAAAAAATGATTTAAAAAAGCATTATAATAAATAAAATAAATAACAGTACAGCTTACATATATGTGTCCACAGAAGTTAGTTTAAGATATAAGAAAAGAATATTTCCCATTATTTCATTATAAAGTTTTCTGATTAAAACTGATGACTTTTTTTCCATAGTTAATAGATAGCAATTATTTCCTGCCATTTAAGAGGCTTTAAGATTCACTAGAAATTCTTTCTTTACAATAAAAAATAATTAATTATGATTTTGTGTCTATAAAACTATGGCAAAAGTCCAAGGGCGGATGATTATTATAGTAATTTAATTGGAAAAAGAAATTGCCCTTTTTTTTTTGGCTTTTTTTTATCTTACAGAAATAATAACTATCCACTTACTAGAATTGTCTATTATTAGCCAATCTATCATTTCTTCATTTGTCTCATGGCCACTAGATAGAAATGAAGAAGATGGATCATAACATTTCTATCCTCTTAATATGATCTTTATTTTCTTACTGTTTTTTGGAAGTAAATCATTGATGCAATTTTTTATAAGACATATTATACCTAATTTCCTTCCAGTATATAGTACGTTTAATTCTTTATAGATTAAGTAGTATCCAATTTTCTTTATGCAAATTAAATCTGAGATTATAAATTTTTTTTTAATACGGTTATTTCCTTTTTTTTTTTCCAATATTTCCTCTTTTATTTTACGTTTGGAGTTAAAAATTAAACTTTCAATATATCCAATATTTCAAATTAAAATTGAAATGAAATTCAAATCCTTGTTGAAATGTTTTGAAAAGATGATGATTGTAAATATTAATTCTAGATTTAAACTTGTCAATAATTCATATTTTATTTAAAAATTTATTCAACACTACAAAGATTTTTTTGATTCTTTTTATATAGATGACCATTTTTTTTTTTGAAACTCATTCATAATTTAAAAAAAGAAGCTTTGAAATTGAAGGACATCTAAATATTTATAATTAGTTTTATTAATTTTTCTTTTTAAAATACTGTTTAGTAGAGATACCATAGACTATTTCATTCAATTATTTATACAGTCGAAAATTAAAAATAGTCATGTTATTAAAAATAGGCACTTGTCTATAAATCACTAGCTACTAATCAGTCAGATTTTATAGTTGTTTAAAGAGGCTTCCTACTTTGTCCCCACAATATAGAAAGATGATTAGAAATGAAACTCAAATTCTTCAAAAAATATTTTTAAAAGATGGTGATTGTAAACATTAATTCTGTCTTTATACTTGACAGTTAATTTATTTTTAAATGCTACACTAAAAACGTTTCTGATTCTTAATATAGATGACCCTCATTCACATAAAATTTATTCACAATTTAATTGAAAACTTTGTAAATTGAATGATTTAATCGAAATATTTATAATAAATTTATTTTTCTTTTTTAAAATAAGGTTTAGTAAAGATCCCATAGATTATTTCATTCAATTATTTATATGTTAGAAAACGAAAACTGTTAGAATTAAAATAGGCACTTGATTCGAAAAATAATTAATTACTGATAAGTCAGATTTATAGTGGTTTCAATTTTGGGAGGCTTGCTATATTGCCCCTACATTGCAGAAAGAGGATAAGAAATATTCAGTTTTCTAAAGGATAATTGGATAACTGATGTGTTATAATGAAAAAAAGCAGGAAATCACTTATGCCGTAGCTAAATAATTAACCAAAATGTTGCCCAAATCACTTAAAATAGTAGGGTGACAAGTGGTTAAAGTTAAGCAATTTCAAAACCGTAAATCTCCTTCTTCTGAAGAAACATGACTCTCTAATCAACTTACTTGAAACCGACCCAACTCTTATCGGCTGTCTAACCGACCAAGTATAAAATATGGCACTTAAAAGGACATCAAATGTTGAACGACTTACCAATTATTGTGATGTCTCTACTAATCATTGCTACCCTGCCGTAAAATGACGCCTCGCATTTGATGGCTACTTTGCCTTTTTGCTGAGTAATCTTTCTGTAACGGGAAGTTGAAGAGTCTTTGATGTCACTCTAAATTGCTGTCTACGAGGATCACCCGTGGTCCATGGTTTCGTTATCCTCGACCTAATGAAAAAAAAGAACAACAACAAAAACTTAGTTTTGGTCAGAACTCTTTTATAATTCAGATTTCAAATTCAGCTCATAAATTCAAAATATGCTTTTGTTAATGTAGGTTTTCGTATATTTTTGAAAAATTTCAGAGACATTTGGTTAGATAGTTTGCAAGTATAATACACTCATGTCCATAAATTAAGGATAATTCAGAATCACACAGAAATTGAACCTAAATAAAAATTTCCCTGTAGAATTATCACACACAACTTGAAGAAGAATATGCAAATTACAGGAAACCACCAGATGGCGCGGATAGTACGTCACAATGACGAGTGTAAGAGAGGGTATATAAGGAATGGTGGCAAAGAAGTAAAATTGTTCAGAAGCGCTTTAATAGCCTTTCAGTGCAATAACCGCATAGTTATGGCACAAAGGAAGCATTTGATGATTTTTTACGTGGTAGAATTATCGGACGACTGGAATGTGGACGTACCCAGCTGGAAGTATCCGAGGAACTTGGAATCGCCCAGAGTGTCATCTCCAGGCTTTGGAAACGATTCCAAGATGATGGTAATGTGAGTAGATGTTACAGCACAGGTCGTCCCCGAGTTACAACGCCGAATGAGGACTGGTATTTAGCAGTTACTGCCAAAAGAAACAGACGGAGCACAGCATCAGACATGTCTCATCAGCTCTCTTCAGCTACCGGTACGACAGTTTCAAGGCAGACCGTATACAGACGCTTAGGGCACATAGGTCTATATGCTCGTAGGCCTGTCAGATGTGTTCCACTTACCGCAACTCACTGTCGTCTGCGATTAACCTGGAGTAGAGAGCATGCATTGTGGACACCGCAACAGTGGTCTTGTGTGATGTTTTCCGACGAGTCCAGGTTTAGTTTGCAGTCTGATTCTCGCCGGACTTTCATACGGAGCGCACCAGGTACCCGTTACCCCCAAGAGAACACCATTGAACGACGTCGTTACGGTGGTGCAGGATGGCTCGTTTGTGGAGGAATTATTCTTGGTTCCAGAACTGACCTGCATGTTCAGAGTGTAACGATGACAGGCCACATCTATCGGGATGCCATTATGGAAACAACATGTACGTTTGTTTCGGGGCGCCATGGGTGCTGAATTTCTGTTTATGGATGACAACACCCGTCCTCACCGTGCAAACATTGTAGACGAATGCCTTCAATTGGAGGATATGACCCGTATGGATTGACCAGCATACTCACCGGACTTGAATCCAATAGAGCATGTGTGGAATATGCTTGGCCGACGAATTGCAGCCCGTCAACCCCCTCCCACCTGTCAACCGGAACTTCGGAGGGCATTGCTTAATGAGTGGTGTAATATTCCCCAAGATCAGATTGATAATTTGATACGTTGTAACATGCCGAGAAATCGCAACCATCAAAATTGCAATTTTTATTAATTATGTCAAACATATAGTCAAACATCATTTTTTGCTCTTTTACCTTTTGTTTATTAAATAGACTTTACAAATAAGTCAAATTTGTTTTGCTTCTGTCTCTTTCTTTGCCTGAACTTCATTATCCTTAATTTATGGACATGAGTGTAAATTTACAGGGTGAATATAACTGTCCCACTTTCAAATGCTGTAAAAAACAAGTAATAAAAAAAAAAAAATTTAAGTCAATTCCTACTTTTTTTTTCACTCTATTGCCGAAAGTACTTTATAAATAATTTTCTTTCATTTTTTTTAAGTTTATCTGACGCCATCTTAAATCTAAAAAAAAGCTAAAATTAATAAATTTAATTTAATTACTGAATTAATAATTGAAAAAACTGCATTAACATCCAGTGTCCTCCACTGCAAGTTTAAAAAAATGTATTTGAACTTGATTGGATGAATAAAAGTGTTTTATTAACGATTGAAAATTTGAACAAGATATATATAGGGAGAGTGTGAGCTAATAGAAGGAATTGAATGAAATATTTAGTAGAAGAAAAGAAGTTAATGTTTTAAAAATATTCTTATAAATGATGTTTTTTTTTTAAATTTGTAAACACATTGTTTAATATTTATGATGCTTTCCTTATAACTTAAGATATTTGATGGCTCTTGTGAGTCCTGTATTGCTGTTTTTTTTTTTTCAACTGAATACTTACAAAATAAAAATTGGAAAAAACGTATATTTTTAATTTTATCATATATTTATGTAATCAATCTATCTATCTAAATATTTATAAATGTATGTTTATTTACGGTACTCGAATGCAACTTAAAAACTATAAGAGCGTTCTGATTTTTCTTCTGAAGTTATTTGCGAATAAATTCTAATCACTTCCTTTATTTAATTAAATAAAAACCCTTTTTTGCCTTGTGCTTTTGGTGTTATTTAATGGCTTAATTTAAAAATTTTCTTTTGCTGTTAATTGCTAAAAATGATAAAACTAGGTATTTAAGTTGTTTCAAATATACAAATTTTGAAATTTATATGATTTTGTTAGTTGTAATACATTTTTTTTGTTATTTTCAAATATTATATTATACAAGCTTATATGTATCCTAAATTTTCTTTATTTATAAGTATTTCTTCAATAAATATTTTTTACTGTTTGTCCAACCGCAATTCTTAATACTTAACAGCGTATTGCATCTGCGATTGGGATTTTTTTCTTGATTCCCTTGCATACTTAAGCTTTTTATCCGTCATGAAATTTACCAAAACTAAAAATTAACGAAATATTCGAAAAATTTCCATACATTATTTTTTGCTGAGTAATTACAAATAGAAAAAAATTGAAATTAATATTAAATATAAAAAATAAAATGTATTATAAATTTGAGATGATAAATATATTCATGAACATTCTAATTTCATGGATGAAAACTAAAAACTCTTTGATTTTCTGTAACCACGCCGGTTCATATTTCACCAGGTCAGTTAATAGATAGGTTGCCAATCAGAAAAATATTATAAAAGAATAAGTAATATAAAAGAGTACAAGTAAAAATCAGAAAACAAGTAATATAAAAAAAAAAAAAAAATAAATAAAGTCAATTCCTACTTTTTTTTTCATTATATTGCAGAAAGTCCTATATAAATAATTTTCATTCATTTTTTTTTAATTTTATCTGGCGCCATCTGTTGGTAGATATATGCAACTTAAATCTAAAAACTAAATAATAATTAATTAAATTTATTACTGAATTAATATTTGAAAAAACTGCATTAACATCCAGTGTCATCCACTACAAGTTAAAAAAAAAAAATACATTCGAATTTGAATGGATGAATAAAAAGTATTTTATGAACGATTGAAAATTTGAACAAGATATATATAGGAGAGTGAGAGCTATTAGAAGGAATTGAAAAATAGTTGAAAGGTCAGCACTGAGGGGTCAAGGTAGGAAGGTCTTCTTTCTAGCGATCTCGCTAGCCCCAAGCATTTCCCTTTCAAAAATAAGTAACTTGGAGCAACGGGGGGTCAGTAAGGTAGGGGATCTTTCTTTTAAATAGAGGGATCGTAGTTTTGTTCGAATCAGCTAATGTAACATTTCCATTTTTCGTTTTTGATTGATTCTATGAGTGTTTCCTACTTTATTGCCGTAAGGTCTTACTTTTTATTAGCTTAAAATACCACCTTTCTAAGAGTTTCTTACTTTATTTAAAACATAAGTGATTTTTTTCATTTAATTATTTTTTGACAACATATAGTAAAAATGAATGCATTGGCAACGCCGGACAGAAAATAATGTTATATAACACCAATTTTATTTTATTCTATATATATGACTTATCACTAACACTTTATAATTATAATTTATATGGCTAATTTTAATGGCTCACTTTATAAAAATTATTTTATTGAAGCATTTCATTAAAATTGAAAGTATTTATAAAACGGACAGAAAATTTTTATATTTGTTTGAGTCATTACGACAACTAGTGAGTAAAAATTACTGCCATTAATGGGTTAGTAACAGTTAATAAAAAATATAAATAAATTTTTGCGTTAAAAATTAGATTTTTATGAATGCATATTCAATAATTGCATACAAACTTTCATATAAATTATATTCTGAGACTAAATTTAAAAATTAGAACTATGCAAATGTACAATTTCAATTTTTTTAAGGTCAGATTACAATAATAATCTATTTAAGCAAATGTTTTTCCTTGCATTAAAGAAATACCAATCTAATATATATTATATTATCTAATTAAACATTTTGCTAATGAATGCAAATATTATTTTTAATGCTTTGAATAACGAGAAAATATTCTTTATTTTAATACTATAACTATTATTATCAAATGTCTATTTTTCAATTCCTTCTATTTGCTCACACTATCTATATAGTATATCTTGTTCAGATTTTCAATGGTTTATAAAATACTTTTTATTCATCCATTCAAGTTCAAATACATTTTTTTTGAAATTGTAGTGGATAACACTTGATGTTAATCCAGTTTTTCAAATATTTGTTCTTTAATTAAATTTAATTAATTAAATTTAGTTTTTTTTAGATTTAAGTTGCATATATCTACCAATATATGGAGCCAGATAAAGTTAAAAAAATGAATGAATATTATTTATAAAGGACTTTCTGCAATATAGTGAAAAAAAAAAAGTAGGAATTGACTTAAATTTTTTTATATTACTTGTTTTAATTCTATAACTTTTATTACCAAATGTCTATTTTTATTAATTTATTTTTACATTATTATCTATTATAAATGTCACGTCCCTCAGTTGAAGTAAATATGAATTTATTTTGCATTTAATAACAAATAAAAAAAAACCATTTACACTAAACGTTTATTAAACAAATTATTTTATAAACAAATTAATATGAAGTATTTCTTGTAAAAAATGGAGTGTTTGTTTTTGTTATTCGTAATCTAATGATATAGTGGCTTGATACCACACAAATACATAACACCATCACCAAACTCATAAATTAAGTTTACATGTAAGAAGATAAAAATGGGTTTATTTATCCATAATAATCTGTTTTCGCGAGAGCAAAAAAATGTTCCAGGAGAGGAGAAAATAAGTAGAAATTACATTATGGCTTTATTTAATGAAATAATCAAGTTTATTAATATGCTTAATTTAATAATAAGACACAAGTTATTCTTTAGGGATAGCGCTAGTTAGTTCTAAGATAGTTGGTTTTTGTTGATGGATTAATTTTGTTTTGTTATTACAAAACTCTGAATATGTTAGGAATTCATGGAAATTTATATTGTTGGTTGCATAAATTTAAATGAATGTCATAAATTATGAATTTTTAAATCATAATTTTTCTGACGGAATATCATTTTTTTTTTCTTTTATTTAGTTAATTATTTTGATGCCTCCTTATAAAATAAAAATTGTTCTAACATATAAAAAAAAAAAGAGTTTCTTTTGATTCTGAGAAAAATTAAAGTGAAATTTCTTTAAAATCTTAAATTCAATTTGATAAGAAAATTTCGTTGAGATTTAATAAAAAGGATTTTAAATTACAAAAAGCGTCTTTATAATAAATTCGGTATATTAAATAATTTTTCGGTTTCTACATATATACAGATAGCATTATCATCATCATCAATGGCGCAATAGCCCCATGAAGGGTCAAGGTTGTCTAGCTACAGGCAGATTTTGAGACAAGGATTTTTTTTTGTTTTTTGTTTTTATGGGATAAGGTTGTCAGCCCTACACTCAACGATCTTCAGTCTAATAAAACTGTAAATAAAC
The DNA here is from genome assembly GCA_021605095.1 of Caerostris extrusa. Taxonomy (NCBI): domain Eukaryota; kingdom Metazoa; phylum Arthropoda; class Arachnida; order Araneae; family Araneidae; genus Caerostris; species Caerostris extrusa. Next base: position 86,439 of record BPLR01021406.1, read on the forward strand.
TGGGACCTAAGATTTAAAGTGTAATCCGAATTACTAAAAATATTCATGGCACCGCAGGGACTCGAACCTGAAACCTGTGGCACTGAGCGCCAGCCACTCGGCCATCAGATCCCATATACAGATAGCAAATGACAAAAATAAACTTAGCTTTTTTACGATAAAGTAATTTATTAGCAAATATTCTATAAAATGAGGTGAACAATGATTCGTTGATGAAATTTTATAAAATAATTTTTAATAAATTAAAAGGCTTAAAAACATTTAAAAGGAAACTCAATTATTTAATTTTTTCAATAAATTGCATAACGAAAGTCATAAGTTCACATATTATACGATTGTCATAACGCGAATATACGAATGTCACATGTTCACATATATGCGAATGTTACATGTTCACATATATAGAATGTCATAAGTCATAAGTCATAAGTACGAATATACGAAATGTTATAAGTAGGAATATACCAATATCATAAGTCATTGGTACGAATATCAGAGTTCACCTATAAATATATAAGTGTAATTGTGAGCTATTACATTCTGCACGTGCTATTTTTTGAAAACAAGGAATTTAATTATTCAATAAGTATTTAATTTTTTGCCCAAAATTTTGTTAAAATACAATGATTTGTATTATAGTTGCAAGATAAAAAGAGCTTTAAATTATTATATATCAATAAAAATGCAATTTTTTAAATTTTCTAATGCAGCTGGCAACACAGACATGGACGTCTTAGATGCCTTAAGGCAAGTGCTGCACAGACGTACTCTCTTTGCATTACCCAGGTTTTGGGTGCGTGTAACTTGAAGATTTGCTACGGACGCGGAGTAATTTTAAATGCCCCCGCATAACAATAAATAGAAAGCAATATAAAATGCAATTTCATTTAAATTTTCCGCAATATCGCAAAAAACAAAACCGCAAGCCTAAAATTGGCATACATAAACTGCAGATGCAACAATTAGAATTTAAATTATAATCCAGTTCTAAGCCAAATTCAACCCTATCCTAATCAAAGTAATCATTATATACCTAATCCAAGGAGTAGTAATATCTATAATGTAATTCAGTGCAAAGAGACCTTACGATTGTCCTAGTTACTAATATTTTCCGAAACATTCTTCGCAGATACTTAAATTCTAGAAATACATATTTACTTTAGTAAACAGCAATTTAAAACAGCTTCAATAAAACTCCATCCTTAAAAAAGCAATAAATTTCCATCCTTAAATATCTCATGCATTTTTAAGATCATTTTCAAAATTATTATATTGGTCTGAGCTCATTTTTTGTTACGTTCTGTATTTATTTTTCTTCGAACTAAAATTTGACCATTGTGATGCTACACATTTTTGTCCGTAAACAAAATATCTGAAACTCATTTTCTTTTTTTCTTATTATTTATTATTTAGAATGTATTCTTTTAAAAATTTTAAACAACAGTTTTTTCCATGCAAAGTTTTTCACCCATTTTTACGTATTATCCGATAATAAGGTTTTTTAATTTTATTTTTGAAGTAAAGTTTGGTATTTGAGATAATAGTGTCGAAGGATTGTTTGAAAAAAATATATAAAAAATATTTTTTTATAAATTTTTCATTTCCTGAAGATAATGGTTTCCTTTGTACTTCAAAATCTTCATAGGTGATTTTCTCTTTACCTTAGTTGTTTGTTTTTAAAATTTCGATTCCATCTCATCAAAATAATTGATCTCGGCTAATCGAATTTTCTTTCCTTTAACATGAGACAATACACAGACCTAAACTGTTATATCAGCATCAGATTAATACCAATAAAAAATAACATAAATACATAATGTTTTGCAACTCAATTTTTTCTATCTAAATTTGAAGCAATTCTGTATTTGTTAGATTAAAAACCAAAATTAATTACACAAATTTTTTAACTTTAATTATAACTAGTAAAAATGAAAACTCTCACAGTAAAATAATATTGAAAAATGCTATAATAGAAAGTATATGACAATTGTATGAACATGTTCGTCCATGTATGAAATAATATCCGAAATATTTTGAATTCTAAGTAATTTGGTATTATATATGATGCGTTATAAAACGTTAGCTGTAATCATGGCTTTATTAAACTATAAAAGGCATAATAATTAAAGGATAAAAAATTATGATGATTTTTTGGTGATTAAAAAAGTACATTAATCAAAATTAAGAATAACAGCCTAAAATCAGGCTTGATAATTACAGTGCAGTTAAATATGTGGCATATACTGAAAGGATTGTAATGAAAGCTATATTAGAAAATTATATATTTTCTTTTTAGGGCAAGGAAAATTGTGCTTAAAATTATAAATATTTTAGCGATTAATATTATAATTTTTGCCCCTATTTCGTACATTAAAGGATATGTGTATTAAGTTATACTCGTTTAATAGTCAATTTAGTAGATTTTTCGAGTATTGACAAAGAAAGTTATTAAAAATGTGTTTACATACCTACCAAAGATATAGTTATTATCTATGATGATTTCTCTTACATTTTGTGAATTTGACAAGAGCTTTAAATTGATTCTACTTAAATAGATGTAGGACAACACCAAACGTGTTTTTTAAATAAAT
>BPLR01021407.1:0-20891 GCA_021605095.1 Caerostris extrusa
ACTAAACGCGCGACGACGCAATTCGATGAACCCAGGAAAATAATAATTCCACTCAAGGCACCCAAATGCTATCTGGATATCATTGCATAGATCCGCCTCACTTTGGTTCATTGACAGGGCACGTATTTTTGTGCTTCCGTTCATCTTGGACTGTCCAAATACAGGCTGATAGATACTAACGAGCTCTCTGGGTCGTTCAGCGACTGCTTATTTGACCGTCATTTCGTCATCAACGAGTGTTTAAGTCAGCGCTCTCTCGTTAACAGGGGTGGTTGTAATAAAAGGATTTGGTATTGAGATGTCGCATGTGTTTCGATGAGATATTCTTGCGAATTTTTACGATTCTTGCTGAATTATGGATGTTGTGTTTATTCCTCTTAACGATTATGTAACATTATTTCTAATGAATATATATATTAATTTAATTAATTGGTAAAGTGATATTTTCCGCCCGCTTTCTCATTAACAGTGGTGGTTGTGCATGTCTTTATAAAAGGATTCAGCATTGAGTTATTAGTATGCACGTTACGATGACAGTTTCTTAAGAATGGTTAAATTATGGATGTTATGTTTATTCCTCATAACGATAGAAAATGTAAGATTTTTAATAAATGAATAAACGTAATTTTCTCTCAAGCTCTGTCGTGAACAGTGGTGGTTGTGAATGTCTTTATAAAAGTGATTCAGTATTGAGATGCGCTATAAGAGATTCTTAATACTTGCTGAATATTGGATGTTATGTTTCGATGTTACACTAGAGGACTTAGCGATATTAAATGTAATATTATTTTTGACGAATATATTTTGTTTTAACTAATTTAGTAAATGGTGCTAATTATTTTTAAGTACACTCTACAAAACTATCGCTGTAATTCGATGCTACACCAGATTCTTCAATACTCACACATAATGTTTTAACATTCGTCTAAAATTTTGTTGCGATGCATTCTTAAATGCCCATACATAATGCCTAAACATATCGAAAGTCTAAAGCAAACCTGCGCCATTCATTTCCATTATGCAAAAGACCTCGATGGACGCATTTAATACACAACCGCAATAATTTATGTCCACAATCCCTTCTCTGGAATTCACATTCTGTTTTTCTCAATTGCATACTGAACGCGCGACGACGCAATTCGATGAACTCAGGAAAATAATTCCACTCAAAGCACCCAAATGCTATCAAGATATAATCTCATGGATCCGAATCACAACCGGTCATTGACAGGCAGAGTATTAGGGGCGTCCGTTCATCTTGGATGGTTCAGACAAAGGCATTTTTATATTCAAACGAGCTAGCATCTTGTTCAACGGTTCAGCGGTCGTTAAGCTTTCATTTTGGTTGTAATAAAAGGATTCGATATTGAGAGGTTTTGCATGTGTTTCGCTGAGAGATTCTTACAAATGGTTGAATTGTGGATTGTTATGTTTTATTCTTTTAATGATTATGTGACATCGGAAATTTTTATAAATATATATTATTTTAATTAATTAGTAAGAGTTATTTTCCACGTTCTCCCTCAGGCATAACATCGACATGGACAGCGCAGTGTGTATGTAAACGCCTGAGATAACTTAAGACCGGCGATTTAAATTATGAATGTTATATTTATTCCTCATAGACAATTAAATGTAACATTATTTTTTATAAATCATATTGTGGGACGTAATTAGTAAATGGTGCTAAGCAGTGGCGATTGTAATATTTGGCTTCGGTATTGAGATATCGCATGTATTTCGATGTGAGATTCTAACGAATGACATGAACTTGAATGTTATATAACATTATTTTCAATGAATATATTGTTTTAATCAATGTAAATGTTATATTTCGTACTCTCTCATTAAACGATTTCAGTTGTGTATGAGCTGATAAATGGATTCAGTATTGAAACCCCACATATATTTCGACCCAAATTCTAACGAATGTCTGAACTATAAATGTTATATAACATTATTTTAATGAAGTATATTGTTTTAATCAATTAGTAAATGTTATATTTCGTACTCTCTCATTAAACGTGTTGGTTGTGTATGTCTTTATAAATGGATTCAGTATTGAAATATCGCAGCCATTTCATGAGACTTCTAACCCAATGTGAACTGTTATATAACATTATTTTTAATGAATATGCGCCATGTCACTATTATTAAATGTTATATTCCACGCGCTCTCTCATTAAACGTGTTTGTTGTGTATGTCTTTATAAATGAATTCAGTATTGAGATCGTTGCATGTGTTCCCATGAGCATTTAAAAATGATTAAATCATGAATGTTATGTTTATTTCTTCATAACGAATGCAAAATGCAAAATTTTTTTGATAAATTTATATAATATTAACTCTGAAAAAGCAAATATTCCCAACTGAGATCATGAGATATGTTTCCACTGGATACATTAGTTTTGATCAAGAACCATCTCTGATCAGAATCACAACCGATCATAATTTTGAAAGCTGCAGAGACCCATGACTTTTGTCACCATTCTAATGTATATGCAGCTTCATTTTAGTGAGGAACTAGGGGGCTGAAGACTGATTAAACCTCAAGATGGCGCTCTATGATCCGATTAGATCGGAACCTACGACTTAAAGTGGATTCCGAAAATCTACAAACATGCATGGCACCGGCGCGACTCGAACCCGAAACATGTGACACCGAGCATCAGAGTTCTAGACACTCGGTCAACAGGCATGCTCGAAATACTCGGCCATTCAGCATGGAATTTAACAAGATGTAAAACAAGAGCAGCTTATGATAAACAAATTATAACCAAAAATAATTTCCTAATTTATATATATATTTAAAGGTTTAATATAAAAGAACTAAGCATTAATATAATAAAGCAAGTCATTTTACGAACAGGTTTTCTTTTAATAAATGTATTATTGATTGCGAGGTTATCTTTTTAATAAAAACAGAAATTGTTTGATAGAAACATCAGAATTTTTTTTCTACTCTCGGTAAGTATATTTTTTTCTTAAAAACAAAACTTTTTGATGAAATCCATAAAACACTTTTAATTATTATTTTCAGAAAATAATTATTTTAAATAATATATGCAAGCTTGCATGATGAAAAAACAGCTTATTGGACTTTTAACCATGATATCTTCGCTGTTTACTCTTTATTTTTTAACTTTATTTAACGAAATTTATTCGAACGCATTTTTCTATAGAAGCTAACCTAACACGCAAAATGGGCATCAGTGCGTAAAGTTTCATTAAACTGAATTGTGTGAAATAACTAAAAAAAATTACTTTTTTTTTTTTTTTTTTATCGTTCCAACAAAAGTCTGCCTATTAGAGTTTAGTAATTAACTAACTTTCCAAAGTTTAATCACCGAAAACGCCATTTCAGCTTCATTATGCAACTCAACAAGTTTAACGCCCTATTTACCTCAAGGTTCTTGCTGTTTTGAAATTATTTATAAAGTTAAATTTAAGATCTAAAATTAAAATTTTCATCTTGCATTTGTTTAACGAAAGGATTTGGAATACTTGTAGTTAATTGCCATTAATGAATTAAAAGCAATTTAGAATCAGTTCTCGGTTAATTACATATTATTTAGTGCTGTAATTTCTCCATATAGCTTGCCTTATTATTTCATGCTCTATTACTACAAAAAGTTACACAACCTTGAAAACGTCTATTCATTATATCGCGAATTTTATTTGCCACCAGGCATGCGCAATATGAGGGGTTATTGTACTTAAATAGCTCCTATTAAATATATAAATGATGCGTTTTCTGTTTAAAACTATGTATAATTTCTCTCATAAATATGCAAATCAGTTATAGTAATTTTCATTATAAAGCCTATTCAAATTTGTTTGCAACTTTTTTTTTACAGAAAAAGATTTGTTTATTATTAAAAAGCAGAAAAAGCCAATTTAAAGATTGTAGTTAAAGACATAATTATAAATTCACGGACAGATTCCAGATTCTAAGCAAAAAACCCGATAGTCAGCTACGCGCAGGAACACGAAATATACTTCTTCTCCAGTGAGAGTTTGTAAACCAATTAATACACAGGGCTGTATTAAATAGGATGAGAGACTGTAAACAAAACGTTTCTGAACGAGACAGCAAGTTGCGCTGCATTTCCTCTAGAGTGAGAGTCTCGACGCCTACTGACTATTTCTCCCGAATGTCACAGAGGAACTCTTACCAATGCGCAAGAGAGAGCATGGTATATAAAAAAAAAAAATTGAAATTCGTACCGAATAAGGATAACAACCACCAAGTGGTTAGCGCGTGCCGTTTCTGAACTTAGGGTAGTTGGTTCGAAATTCGACAAACGATGATATACTGAAAACTTTCGCTTTTGTGCCGAAGAAGTAGGTTAAATCTGTGAGCCGGAATTTCCTTCCGCTGGTCCCAAAGAGGAGGATGCAAACCCCCAAACGAAATCCCTGGGTTAAGGGGTGTTTCTTCAAAAGTGCGGTGACAAAATGTGGATCAGTATAGCACTCCTGGATAACGCTGAATCTATTACATATCTGCCGTGTTGGGTATTATTAGGTCAAAGTTCACGGTATTAGAAAACAGCAATAAAATTAAAAAAAAATTTTTTTTTTTGTTTTTGTTTATCTGTGGGCCTTGTGTTCTACTTATGAACGTCACAAATAACCATCGATAGGTGATGAGGGCCTCCCCCTCATCACCTATCGATGGATTATTACACTGCAACATTGATTACAGAGAGAACTGTTACGAGTGGCAGTTCAGCATTTGTGTGTTTTAGGGAAGAAAACACTTATCCAGCAGCCTGACTACCAATATGAGATGCTTTTGCGTGTGTTTGTGTGTTGGTTGCCACACAGTTTTTCATCGTTTCTGAAAGAAATGATTGCAATAAACGCCACCAGGGGATTCAATCATATTATCACTGGTCCACGAATAAGGCTAAATGACAGTATAGAACGCAGATATAGGATACTATGTCGTCTACATCGTGAATTCATAAAGATGCATGCTTTTTATTATCTCCCGATATGTGCGATGTAGCACATAATATTGGTATTTTATAATATTATACTAGGCCTGCATGGCCGAGTGGCTAGCTGTCTGGCCCTCGGTAACGAGTTCGAGTCCCGGCGGTGCCATGGTTGTTTGTAGTGGTTCGGAATCCACTTTTAAAACCGTAGGTCCCGGTCCTAATAGGATCGTAGAGCGTTACGCGGCATTGTTACTCCGCGTCCGTGGCTTATCTTCAAGTTACACGCGCCCCCTGGGTAATGCAAAGTGAGTAACATCTGTGCAGCGCTTACCTTAAGGCATCCAAGACCAAGCTGGCTAAGTACTTGTCAGCTGCATTAGAAAGAAAAAAAAATAATATTATTATACAAATAGATTATTAGTTTATTATCATTGAATGAGTGAACATTTACTAAGTCTACATTTCTCATCATGGAATTTTAGAATTAACATTACATTCAGTAATCTAAAGGAATTTAACTATTAGGATTATTATTGATGTACAAAAATTTACTAAGCCTTCATATATCATCATGGGAATTTTAGAATTAATATTAAATGCAGTAAGGTAAATGAATTAAAGATAGAATATTTTGATGCAATAAAGTCGATTGAAAATGTTACTTTTTTAGGATTCGTTAATGACTGATAAGTTGTTATTATGCAGAAATGCTATATCACTTCCCTTGGAAAAAATGCCATAGTACGAAGTTGACTTACAAGTAAAAACGATTGTGGAAGATTTTTAGTTTCATTGCAAAAAATTGCATATCACAAATAGCAAGTTATATATAGAATTGTAATTTACATGGCAAATATAATATAAAAGCATTCTGTCCTTCACAGCAGCATTTAAACAGAGAAAAAAAAACGCATTTGCAAACCATTGATATATGATATTTCTAAGGAAAAATATGTTGTATTTTTTCCCTTTGTTTAATTTGCTTAGTTTAATATTCTGATGCGAACCACGAGTTCTTAAAAAAATCAACAATACTGAAGTTTTTACGAGCTTTTATTTCTTTGGAATCTTCATTTTATAATGATTTCTCTTTTTCGAAATATATCACTTATTTTTCCTATTTTATAGCTCTTTAATTTCATTGCTTCTAATATATTTTTTTTTTTTACTGAAATTGCTATTTATTTTGACAAAGATGAGGATTCTCCAGTCAGTTTGCATAAACAATCTAATAATAATAATAAAAAAAGAAACCTTATAAATAATTCTTCATTCGCCCATTTCATTTATCTTTAAAAAAATGTAATTATACCTTCGCCAGACGAGAAACTTTAAAATGAATTTTTATAACTTTTTTTTTGTTGGCATCATCGGTTCAGATAGAAAGAAAAAAAATAAAAGTAATAATACTACAGAAATGGCGCTGCTGTATTGCTGTTCTAAAAGTAAAAATGGTTTTAATGTTCTACGGCCTGGAAAAACGGTGTTATTTACACAAAACATATTTGGCTGATGGTCAGAAAGAATTTTTTTTATTACGTTTTTTTTCCCGCCCTCAGTTGCAGTTGCAGCGAAATAAGAACTTCATTAACAGCAAACTCGAGCGTGCATGCGAAGAGGAAAAAAAAAAAGATACAGCCATTTTTTTTCGCTCTTTTGTATCTTGCTTTTCTTTGCAGAAGTTACTATAATAATAATATTAAAAAAAAAAATCTTATTTTCAGTCGGGAGAAAAAAAAATGGCAACTTAAAAAAAATATTCCTATATTGCTTATTTATTTATTTATTATAATTTTTTTTTTTTTTTTTGTTGTTGAAAAGTGAGCGTAATTTATTCTGAATTTTAATTGTTGCGGAACAGATTTTTTTTTTTTTTTTAAATAAAAAAAATGCTAGTAGTTTTACGGTTTGGAAGTAATGAAGCTATTTTCTGTAATGACGAGTTCGAATTATGTTTGACCTAGTTAAATTCAATTCATTTACTTGAATAAGTTGATAATAATTATTTCGTTATTAAAAGCATTTGACTACATGTTATGGTCGGAAATGCGAGTGGTCTTGATTCAGTGTTGTTTTATAGTAGAAACTGAATTTAGCTGCCATATTTATTAAAATTGCAAAGACAGCGCTGCACAAGTGCAACACAAAACAAACCAAATAAAATTATATAACAGATATTTACAAAATCATTTTATAAGGAAGTTCGTTTAAGAGTCTTTGTACCCTCCGTACTGCCTGGAACTCTTCACTTGACTGTCCACACCCTTTTTCTCCCTCTTTCCCAAATCCTCGGTTCCAAAGTCGAACGGGGCAAAAAAGATGTGCCTGATCAAGGCCAAAGCGTAAATCTGTGTTTGAAGTAAAACTCCATCACCCTTGAACTCTTTCCCGTTGGCTATATAGTTTGTTTAGGGAAGGGATGGTGGATCCTTACTATTTGAAAACATTCAGTTATTTTTATAAATTAAGTATGCAGATTTTTAAAAGTATGGAATGTTATATAACTATCAGATACAACTGGGTATTATTTAGATTTTAATAAAAGTTTAATTAGAATAAACACACATTACTTGAATAAGAAAATATTTATTCGAATCAAAACTATATTTGGCATTAAACCAAAACTGAATAATTTTAACAAAATGTAGAAAATAAATAAAATCTATCAAATGTATTCTTGTAAGAATCTAGATCTGTATAAAATAAAAATAACTTAAATTTAATATATATGTATATACACAAATCTAGATTATTACAAGAATATATATATATATATATATAACAATCTAATAACAATCTATCACTCAAATCTGACAGCAGTTGAGCAGTATCGTGAATTATGATGCATCATGAAATTAGCGATTGTCTATTCGACCTTCATATGTCGAAACAATTACAGATGGAATATGGACTACACCTTGAGTTGTTGCATCGTAATTGGTGATAGACCATGGGCCTGAGGAAGTTTATACTCCATTGAGAAGTGAGGGGATTCCCCACTTAATTTATTGGAAGCTGACTTTATTTAATATTCTTAGACGAATGACATGATTAGACCTACGCATCGGCTTTTGCGTCTCTTAAGTTATACAATCTGTCTCGGCACCGATTGCAATTAACTTCTCTAAAATATATAAACGCAACTGACCTCAACCACAATTGGCGCCCTCATCTGTTTTCAAATAACTAGCGACAACTGTATCTGACTCATTCGAAATGTACTCGCCGTCTGCTCAAATTCTTTTCGCGCCTTCCCCACTCTCGCGTCTTCCCTTTTCTTTATTTTGCTTTTCTTGTGGGGGAAAAAGAGCAATGACCCTTCCTTCTCGCTTTTGAACTGACCCCTTTGTGTCCAAATTTACAGAAACTTCGCATACCTTACAAGCGTGCATTACAAATCTCTTTCCCTGCCTGAATTTTGGAATTTGGTACCAGAAACGTGGCATCCTAATAGTTGCTGGCTATTTTCAATTTCTGGCTCAATATATCCCTGTTAATCAAGTAAAAACATCCCTCGCAATTAACGAATCCGCACCTTAAAGTATTGCTTCTAACAGTTTTGATAAATTATACACCAAGTGTAAACAAAAATTAAGAAATTAAAATAAAATAAACTTAAAATTAATAATTTTTTTTAAAAACTTTTATTCAATTTATGTGTATATTTTTAAATTCGGGAAGATTTTTTTCTTCAGGGAAGAATTTTTGGCTTAAATACCTCGTATGTGCGAGTCGTATGGGAGGAAATTCACACCAAACAGCCCATCGATACGGCAGCTTTAAACACTTAATCAAAATCGCCATCAAGACACCTGGTTTCTGAAAACAGTGACTGTCACAGATACCACCAGCTCACTAGATCCTACGTAGTTCTGCTCATTACCACCGAGGAAAAGCCACACTATAAATCTATCATTAATCGAATCAGCCAAAATTGGCTTTAATCGAATAAGCCAAATTAGGATGAGTGATCTGAAGTTTTTTGGTGGTTACCTCATTTTAGGATTACAGATAAAATCTCCATAAAACGCCAATAAAAAGTTCCAGTTCGCTGTTGTGCCCACAAGTCCTTTTATAACATGCCTGTTATAGGCATGTTAAACCAACTTATACGAAATTACCTTCATCAAATTTAATGAAATGGGCTCAAAAGTCACGTCTACCGTCATCAAATTTAAAAGCCACGACTATATAAATATGGAAATGTTTGGATTATCACTCGCCAAATTGATTCGCTGTCAAAAGGATGAAAATTGAGACGGATGCAATTTCGTATGACAGCTTTATGAAAAGATTTATCGATGGGTGAGTTGTCGATTTTTCGTATCAAAATATGTATAATCTTTCAAAAGACGACTTGATGTCCGTTCGTAAAGGCTGATACCGGGCCGCCATTTTTCGAATTCTATCTGTAAAACGCAAGAACTGTAGAACGTTCGACAAAACATTTCAAATATGGACGATGCTAGTGATGGTATTTTTGGGAATCTTCTGCTTCTTCATTGGAGCAACAGCACAATCATGGGCTATAGCTGTCTGAATGTTAGTAGATTTCGAGACAAGATATGTTTTTTTTTTAGAGAATAGGATTGTCAGCTTCACGCCATCATATTAGACCGAGGCCTACGATTTTAAGTGAATTCCTAACCCATAAAAACATCCATGACACCTCCGGGACATGAACCCGAAGCCTGTGGCACCGAGGGCCAGAGCGCTAGTCACTCGGCCATCAGGTCCCAAAGCATACATTACTGCAGAAAAACGTTTTAAGAGAGTCATAATTTTTTGAATGCTGGACACTTGGACCAAACTCCTTTGCCACTAGAATGTCAGAGATGGAGCAGATTCAGTTTTACCCAGGGTAAGCAAAGGGAGAGGGCTGCTACACTGATCTCATTTTGGTGGTCATACTTTCTTCAAGCTCTATAGAAGGACAATATGATTCTACAAATTTATTAGTCCCTCGGCTATCAGTCGCTTTTAATTTTGAGACTATAGTCTTTCCAAATTGTGGTACCAGGGATAAAACGCTTAACAATTGCATAAACCAACAACGTACAAAACTAATACCCTCTATATATATACACACAGTCCAGTCACATTAATGTGACCACCTGTCAAAAGCCAGAATAACCACCTTTGGCAGAGTGGAACCGCTGCGAGACGTGCAGGAAGAGAGTCAATTGGGTTCCTGAAGGTGTTCACTGGGATGTTGAGCCATGCCGACTCCAGTGCCGTAGCCAACTGAGCTAGATTACGCGGTTGAGGATCCATGGCGCGAACAACCCAATCGAGGTTGTCTGACAGATTCTCGATTGGATCAAATCCGGTGAGTTTGCTGGTCAAGGAGTACAGTAAACTCCTCCTGGTGCTCTTCAAACCACGCACATACACTGCGAGCTGTATGGCACCTCGCATTGTCCTGCTGGTAGATGTCATCATTCTGAGGGAAATGATTCGCATGTAGAAGTGGACATGGTCAGCAAGGACAGATGCGTACTTGTGCTGATCCATCGTGCCTACCACAATGATGAGTGCACCCAGTGAATGCAGAAAAACATTCCCCAATCCATAATGGTCCCTCCTCCAACTTGGATCCTTCCGGCAATTGTTGCAGGGTGTTTGCTTTCAGATAATTTCATGCCGTATACGCCAACGTCCATCAGTCCGATGGAGCAAAAACGTGATTCATCGGAAAAAGTCACCTGTCGCCCTCTGTGGACGTTCAGTTTTGGTACTGGTGTGCAAATTCCAGTCTTCGTCGCCGATGAACAGCAGTCAGCATAGGTGCATTAACCAGGCGTCTGGTGCGGAGGCTCATGCGCAGCAATGTTCACTGATGAGGATACACTCTTGGTAGCCCCTTGGTTCATCTGGGCGGTCAGTTGAATCATCCGAACTCATCTCCGTAGCCTTCGTTCGCCTCTGTCATCCATAGCCCGTGGTGCACCCCTATGTGCCACGCCGCTGATTTTGGATAGTGCTATTTTGCCATGCACGGTATACTTTTACCACGGCGGCACGTGAACAGTTCACAAAATTAGCCTGTTTCCGAAATGCTTTCACCCTTGGCCCGAAAGCCAATAATCATGCCATTTTGGACGTCGGATAAATCGCTACGTTTCTGCATTACGCCAACGATTGAAATGCTTTCCGATGCCCTAGGACATCCGTTATATACACTCCACTGCCATGTGCTGCCACCTGCCTTTGTGATTGGTTATTTCACGTTGACGTCGAAAGTGGGAGGTGTCACATTAATGTGACTGACTGTATATATATATATATATATATATATATATATATATAATTGAATCATTCTCACAATAAAAAACCCGAAAAGTGCATTTGGACTGAAATTTCAATTAAGAAAATATGTCATAACTACTTTTTTTCCGATGATCTCTAACACAAATAATTTTCGCTTCTGTACCAGACAGGAATATTATTTTAATATCTAAGCCATATGGTATAGTGGAAGTGCACTTGGACGCCTTGTCCTTAAAAACGCCTAATCCCATTGTAAGTTCCCCAGACCGGCACTTAATCCCTGTGCGGTGTCTACCCAAAGTTCCTTAAGCCTTCGCCGAAAAACTTTTGAGCCTGCAGACATGATTGCAGCGCTGCTGATAAAAGAAGCTGCATATTGTACGAGGAAGTGTGCTGAAGCTTAAGTTAAACTGAACCTCCTTTTTTTTTATTTGTTTATTTATTTTTCCATTTAGCAGTTGGGGAATTTTTAAAATCAAAAAAAAAAAAAAAAAAAAAAAAAGGCTCTTCAGTTTTAAAATTAAATAATGCTATTTCGAATAGTGTAATATATATTTAAAAAAAAAAATTATCCTATTTATATGCATATCTAATATTAAATAATAATAATCACGAGAAATAAAAATTAAATGTTCAATTACTTTATTACTTTTTTTTTTTTGATATCGTTAGAGAGTACAGAAAGATATTATTTATTGAAAACTTTTTTTTTTTATATGAACAAAGTCTTATATTAATTAAACAATTTTGAAAAAACCGAAACAAAATTCGTTTAAAAATTTCGATAAATTGTATACAAATATGCTTTAGCGATAATTTTTTTCAACGAAATATAAATTTTGTAACCTCACATGATAATTAAATTAATTTTTGAAAGCTGGACACTTTAGCCAAAGTCCTTTGCCACTAGAATGTCAGAGTTGTAGCAGATTCAATTTTACCCAGGGAGTAGGATAACAACGGGAGGGGGACCGCTGCACTGATCTCATATTGTTGCGCAATAAATTGAGCGAACACCACTAAGGATAGTATCTGTGGGACAGTGATCATACTTTCTTCAAGCTCGATAGAAAGACAAAACGGTTCTAAAATTTATTAGTCACTCAGCTATAAGCCCCCATATACTTTTGGGAATAATCTTTCCAAATCGTGGTGATACCATTGATAAACAAACTTAAAAGTTGTATAAACTAACAATGGTACAAAACTAAATAACCCTATAATAAGAAAATATATATATAATTAAATCCTTCTTATAATACAAAACAAGAAAAGTGCATTTGGACTGAATTTTCAATTAAGAAAATATGTCATAACTAATTTTTTCCCAAAGATCTCCAACACAAAGTTCCAGTACCAGATCGGTATATTATTTTAATATCTAAGCCTTTTGATGTACTTCGAGCCCTTGTTTTTAAAAACTCCTAATCCCATTCTAAGTTCCCCCAGACCAGCACTTAATCCTGCGCGGTGTCTGCCCAGAGTTCCTTAAGCCTTCTCCGAAAAACTTTTAAGCCTGCAGACATGATTGCAGCACTGCTGATAAAGGAGGCTGCATATCGTACGGGAAGTCGCTGAAGCTTACGATAAACTGAACACCCTTTTTTTTTTTTTTTTTTTTTTTTTTTTTTTCCCCATTTAGCGGCTGAGAAGTTTTGAAAATAAAAAAAAAAATCTCTTTAATTTTCAAAATTAAATAACGCTATTTCAAATGGTGCAATAAATATTTTTAAGAAAATTATCATATTTATAGAATTATTTAATACTAATAATAATCCTGAGAAGTAAAAATTTAAATACTTAATTATTTTTTAAATAATATATATATGAAAATAATTATAATAGTTAATTTAAAAGAATCCGTTTAAGAATTTCTATTTATTATGCACGAATTTTTTTGTTTAATGCAGCTGGCAAACACTTAGACAGTTGTCTTTTAACCTTAAGGCAAGCGCTACACCGATGTTACTCCCTTTGCACTACCGAGGAGGTGCGTATAGCTTAAGGATAAGCTACGAACGCGGAGTAACACTACCACCGCAACGCTCTACGATAATATTAGAGGGGACCTACTGTTTAAAGTGGATTCCTAACCACTACAAGCATCCATGGCACCGCCAAAATTTGAATCTGATGCCTGTGGTAGCAAAGACCAGAACGCTTGGCAATTAGCCATCAGGCCCTCTAGCATCTGTAGGAGAGTGACCATACTTTCTTCAAGCTCTATAGAAAGACAATACAATTCTACAAATTTATTAATCTCTCGGCTAGGAGGCCCCTATACTTTTGGGAATAGTCTTTCCAAATTTTGCTGGTACCATTGATAAATAAGATTAACAGTTGCATAAACCAACAATGGTATAAAACCAAATACCTCTATATCAAGAAAAATATGTATAATTAAATCATTCTTATAATACAAAACCCGAAAAGTGCATTTGGGGCTGAATTTTCAATTAAGAAAATATGTCATAACTCATTTTTTTCCGATAATCTCCAACACAAATAAGTTCCAGTACCAGACCGGAATATTATTTTAATATCTAAGCCATTTGATGTACTTCGACGCCTTGTCTTTAAAAAGCCTAATTCCATTCTAAGTTCCCCCAGACCAACACTTCATCCTACTTCGGTGTCTGCCCGAAGTTCCTTAAGCCTTTGCCGAAAAACTTTTAAGCCTGCAGACATGATTGCAGCGCTGCTCATAAAGGAGGCTGCATATCGTACGAGCAAGTCGCTGAAGCTTAAGATAAACTGAACCTCCTTTTTTATTTTTTTTTGTTTATTTATTTTTCCATTTAGTGTTTGAAAAGTTTTTAAAGTAAAGTAAAGAAAAAGTCTCTTCAGTTTCAAAATTAAATAATGCTGTTTAAAATGGCGTATTACATATTAAAAAAAAATGATCATATTTGTATGCATATTTAATACTTACAATGAGAAGTAAAAATTTAAATGCTTAGTTATTTTTATTGCTTTTCTCCTTTATATCTTTATATAGTACAGAAAGATAATATTTATTGAAATATTTTCATTCCATGAACTGTCTTATATTAATTAATTATTAAAAAAAATTAAAAATTAAAAAAAACAAAAAAAAGGCTCTCAGTTTCAATTTTTCTTCTAATGCAACTGGCAAATACAGACAGTTGTCTTCGACACTTTAAGATAAGCGCTACACCGACATTCTCACTTAGCACAACCCAGGAGGTGAGTGTAGCTTGAAGATAAGCTACGGGCGCGGAGTAACAATACCCCGCAACGCTCTACGATCGTGTTACACCGGGACCTACAGTTTAAAAGTGAATTCCGAACCACTACTATCATAAATGGCACTGCCAGGTCTCTAAACCTGTGGTTTCGAGCGCCAGAGGGCCAGTTACTCTGCCATCAGGTTCCGAAATATACATTGACTGGAAAAATGTTTTAAGAGAGTCGTAATTTTGAATGCTGGTCGTTTTGACCAAAGTCCTTTGCCACTAGAATGTCAGAGATGCAGCAGATTAAGTTTTACCCAGGATATACAAAGGGAGGGGCTACTACAATGATCTCATATTGTGGCGCAATAAATTTAAGAGAACACCACCAAGGATAGCATCTGTGGCTTTGGTTTGGTTTGTCGCTCTACAGTCATTTTTGCACACTTTAGGAAAATTAGACCGGGATCTACAGTTTAACGTGGATCCCGAACCACTCACAAACATTCATGCCACCACCAGGATTCGAAACTGAAGCCTGTTAAACTGAACAAAACCAAAAAGGCCAGTACGCTAGCAAATTGGCCATCATTCCGCTAGCATCTGTGGGAGAGTGGTCATATTTCCTTCAAACTCGATAGAAAGACAATACGATTCTACAAATTTATTAGTCACTGGACCATCAGGCCCCTATACTTTTGCGAATAATCTTTTAAAATTGTGGTGGTACCATAAATAACTAAGCTTAACAGTTGCATAAACCATCAGCGATACAAAACTAAATACCCGATACTCAGAAAAATACATAATTAAAGCATTCTTATAATATAAAACCCGAAAATTGCATTTGGACTGAATTTTCAATTAAGAAAATATGTCATAACTAATTATGACATTTCCCGATGATCTCCAACACAAATAAGTTCCAGTAATAGACCGGAATATTATTTTAATATCTAAGCCATTTGATGTAGTGATGCACTTGACGCCTTGTCTTTAAAAACGCCTAATCCCATTCGAAGTTCCCCCAGACCAGCACTTAATCCTGTCTCGGTGTCTGCCCAAAGTTCCTTAAGTCTTTGCCGAAAAACTTGTAAGCCTGCAGACATAATTGCAGCGTTGCTGATAAAGGAAGGAAGCTGCATATCGTACGAGGAAGTCGCTGAAGCTTAAGATAAACTGAACCTCCTTTTTTATATCTGATTTATTTATTTTTCCATTTAGCGGTTGCGAAGTTTTTAAAAGTTAAGAAAAAAATCTCTTTAGTTTCAAAATTATATAATGCTATTTAAAATGACGTAATACATATTAAAAAAAAAATGATTATATTTATATGCATATTAAATGCTAATAATAAATATGAGAAGTAAAAATTTAAATCCTTAATTATTTATAAAATCATTAATAATTGTAAACATTATGTATTATTTAAAAAAATAATGAATTAAATACGAATATTGTAACAACACATGATATTTAGATAAACTTAATGTACACTGCTACTGAAGCCACAATCTTGAAAAAAAATCATTATTCAGTTAAGTTCAGAAATGCCATCATTATCGAAATACCAAGACAGTTTCTTTAACCTACACTTCTGTGACAATTGACCTTGTCAAGTTTTTTTTTTTTTTTTTTTTTTTTTTTTGTGTGTGTGTGTGTGTGTGTGTGTGTGTGTGTGTGTCTGTGTGTGTCTTAATTGTTCTTTCGGATTCAAACTGTAAAGCCCGGAAACCTGTAGAGCGTTCGACAAAACATTTCAAATTTGGACGGTGCTAGAGATGGTATTTTGGGGGAATCTTCTGCTTCTTCAATGGCGCAACAGGCCCATGGCAGGCCAAAGCCGTCTACCTACTAGAAGATTTCGAGATATTAGATGATTTTGGTTGTTGTTGTTGTGGTTGTTTTCTTACTCCCAACCATCACATTAGTCCGGAACCTACGGTTTAAAATGAATTCGAACTACTAGAAAAACCAATGGCATCGACGGGGGTCGAAATTGTGTCCCGTGGCATCAAGCTCCATACACTCGACCATTAGGATCTGTACTTTTGGGAATAGCCTTTCCAACTTGTGGTAGCACCAGGGAACAATAAGCTTATCAGTTACATAAACCAAAAATTTTACAAAACTAAATATCCCTATATTAATTAGGGGCCTGGTGGCTGAGTGGCTAGCGCTCGGTACCACAGGTTTTGAGTTCGAGTCCCGGCTGTGCCATGGATGTTTGTAGTGGTTCGGAATCCACTTTAAACTGTAGGTCCCGGTCTGTTTAGCCTAACGTGTGCACAAGATGATCGTAGAGCGACAAACCAAACCAAACCCTATATTAATAAAAATACGTAAATGAATCCTTCTTAGAGTGCGTTTGGACTCACTTTTCTATTAAGAAAATATGTCATAACTATTTTTTTCCGACACAAATAAGTTATCACCCAGTACCAGACCGGAATATTATTGCAGATTTCGAGACAAGAGATGTTTTTCTTACTGGTTAGGATTGTCGACACCATGCCGAACAATCATGTTAGACTGGAAACCTACGGTTTACAGTGGATTCCGAAACACTACAAGCATCCATGGCAACGCTGGGGCTTGAACCACAAACCTATATAACACAGCGCCAGTGCTCTAGCCATTCGACCATGAGACCCATACACTTATGGGAACAGTCTTTCAAATTGTGGTGATAAATAAGCTTAACAGTTGCGTAAACCAACAACAGTACACAACCAAATACCCCTATTTTAAGAAAAATATATATTTAATAGAATCATTCTTATAATACTAAACCCGAAAAGTGCATTTGGGACTGAATTTTCAATTAAGAAAATATGTCATAACTAATTTTCCCGATAATCTCCAACACAAATAAGTTCCAGTACCATACCGGAATATTATTTTAATATCTAAGCCATTTGATGTACTTCGACGCCTTGTCTTTAAAAAAGCCTAATCCCCTTCTAAGTTCCCCAGACCAGCACTTAATCCTGCGCGGTGTCTGCCCCGAAGTTGCTTAAGCCTTTGCCGAAAAACTTTTAAGCCTGCAGACATGATTGCAGCGCTGTTCATAAAGGAGGCTGCATATCGTACGAGGGAAGACGCTGAAGATTAAGATAAACTGAACCTCCTTTTTTATTTATTTATTTTTCCATTTAGCGGTTCAGAAGTTTTTAAAGTAAAAAAAAAAAGTCTCTGCAGGTTCAAAATTGAATAGCGCTATTTTATATGTTGTAATAAATATTTAAAAAATGGTCATATTTATATGCATATTTAATACTTATAATAATCGTGAGAAGTAAAAATTTAGATGATTAATTATTTTTTATTAATTATTTAAAAAAATTAATAATTGTAAATTTATTTGTTATTTTAAAAAATAATGAATGAAATATGAATATTATAACTTCACATGATAATTAAATAAACTTTTATGTATACTGCTAGCAAAAAGATAAACCTGATTAAATCACTATCATTCAGTTTAGTTTAGAAATGCCATTATTATTGAAATCACAAGACAGATTGTTTAACCTATGCTTTTTGACAATTAATCCCTTCTAGTTTTTTTTTTTTTTTTTTAATTTTCTTTTTTTTTATTCGGGGTAGGATTGTCAACCGTACGCTTGTAAAATCCCTATTAAACGCAGACCTATAGGTTTAAAGTGAATTCGAACCATTACAAACAGCCATGTCACCGCCGGGGATCGAACTAGATACCTATGGCAAAAAGCTCCAATGCGCTAGTCACTTAGTTATCAGACCCCTATACTTTTCGGGATAATCTTTCCACATTGTGGTAGTACCAGGAATAAATAAGCTTAACAGATGCATAAATCAACAATGGTACAAAACTTAATACCCATATAGCGATATATAATTTAATCATTCTTATAGCATAAAAACCCGGAAAGGGCATTTGGACTGCATTTCCAATTAAGAAAAATATGTCCTAACTAATTTTTTTCCCAGGATCACCAACACAAAAAGTTCCAGCACCAGACAGGAATATTATTTTAATATCTAAACCGTTTGATGTACTGGGAGTGCATTTCGACGCCTTAATTTTAAAACGCCTAATCCCACTCAGAGTTCCCCCCAGACCAGCACTTAATCCTGCGCGGTGTCTGCCCAAAGTTCCTTAAGCCTTTGCCTGAAAACTTTTAAGCCTGCAGACATGATTGCAGTGCTGTCGATAAAGGAGGCTGTATATCGTATGTGGAAGTCACTGAAGCTTACGATAAACTGAACTCTTTTTATTTGTTTATTTATTTTTCCATTTAGCGGTTGGGGAATTTTTAAAGTAAAAAAAAAATATTAAAGTCAGTTTCAAAATTAAATAACGCTATTTCATATGGAGTTTTCCAATCTGTGTCTCAAGTATCTCAACCCAACCACACCCAGTTACAATCTGGTTGCCCCAACCTTGCGCAAGAATTATTTTTTAACATCTTAAATAATTTCTTAATAAAATCACAAATCATTTAGAGTTTGCTTTGACCTACATATACATTATCATATCAAAATAATTCTCTAGTATTCATATACCATTATCCATCAGAACTAGTCGTAAACTAAATTCAAACTTTTCAAGCGAAATATTTAATTCAATGTTTGACAAAGGTCTCGTTATTTCTAATTAACAGAAATTTATTTGCCTGCGTGTAAAACTTAAGGAAGGAGGCAAATTTTTAGCAGACAGCCAAAGTAGTTGAAGAGGAAGTCTTCTCGCAATTAGACCAACAAACATCCAGTTCCATAGGTGATCTGCTTGTATATATCAGGAACTGACATCACTGGTGACGTGCAGGCATGAAAACGTGGTGTCAGCGTTTGCAGTGCAGAACTACAACTAAAATAAGGCTCTGTTAAAGACATTCTACTCTGGGCTCAGATCAGTTCGTTCGCAATACGGCTTGAGATACCGTCTGGACAACAGTACTCGTGATAGAATAATCGATAAGCATGTGGAAAGTTCAGGAAGTGCATAATGTGACTACAATGTGTCACCTCAATTTTGAATAAAGACATCCCAAAGAATATACCTTAGGAATGCCTTTCGTCACTCCAGAAAGCCGGGCAATTACCCTTAAAAAGTCCTCCAAGAAAGTTTGTCCAGCTACCAATTCCTGCTGCCGGCTTTTCAGACATTCACAAGGGGAAAATTAGGGCCCCTTGTTTTAGCAAAATAAAATTGCTAAAAGATTCTCATTAATTTAGCGTAAAATATGACAACACATTCATGAAATTAAAAATACAAATCTAGGACAAAAACATATACTACGTGACACTGGCAACTGGCGTACCTATTATGGAGTACCAACAGGGGAAAA
This sequence comes from Caerostris extrusa, assembly GCA_021605095.1. Lineage (NCBI taxonomy): Eukaryota > Metazoa > Arthropoda > Arachnida > Araneae > Araneidae > Caerostris > Caerostris extrusa. The sequence goes on from BPLR01021407.1 coordinate 19,745, forward strand.
TACCTTAAACCTCCTCATCTTAATTCATAGATATGATTTCCAATTTTAATAGGCTGCTTAATGTTAGCAAAAATAAATAAAAGTTAAAGTTTAAAAAGTAAAGTTAAATTCAATTAATTTGGTACTCAAAAAATTTAAAGAATACTAAAAATAAATAAAAGTAAGATACAATAGAAAAACAAAAATTAAAAATAAAAGAATTTAAGTCAAATTTAAATTCGGTACAATTAGGAAGAAAAAACGTCAGAAGGGGGATTCGAACCCACGCCCACATTCGTGGACCAGAACTTCAACCCTCTGCAACAGAGTAAGGTGGTCCTTTAAGGTGGTCCTTAGATCACTCGGCCATCCTGACATACTCTTGTGGCATAACCAACTAGCAATTAAATGTATGTCTTGCTAGAATGCTCTTTGTATAATATTTCTCTCTGTATAACAATTTTAAGTATAAATCTCTCTATCTCTGTATATATATATACATAAAAACACGATGCATGAACATAGACAACAAAAGTATAAAAGAGAGTGATACATTATTTTTTGGCAATCTGCCTCTGTATATTTTGTACAATTTTTGTGTTGTTTTTTTTTTTTTTTTATCTGTCGATGCAGTTTTAGCCATTCAAACATTTGGATTGTAGTAATATATCTATGGTGTGTTGTCTATATAACAGCATGAAATATATACATATCTATATGCACAACTTGCACCCTGGCACTGTATAATTTTGTACAAATTTTGTGTTCTTTTCCTATGCAGCTTCTTGTGCCTTTCAAACTTTCTTTGATTCTTATTTTTAATATATATATATATATATATATATATATATACATATTGTCAGTATTAGTTTGTTTATTTCCTAATAAAATCAAAATTTTCAGAAATATTTCCCTTGATGCACATTTCGTTTGAAAACAAATTTCTATAACTTTGTAAAACTATTTTGAAACAGAAATTGATCTTTTGAAAGGATGCAATTTCTATTTTAATCACAATACAAATAAAATAAAATTATAAGATACAAAAAATAGTAATAATATTATAAGATACAATAGAAATACGAATAAGACTATAAGCTGCTGGTAGAAATTTTCCCTTTGCATATATAATAATAAAAACGCATTTGTTCCTTCCAAAGAAAATGTT